>JAECUM010010131.1:0-40933 GCA_016617855.1 Megalonaias nervosa
GGAAAGGACTGATATTTGACTCCTAGAGTAAAGTGTCGTTGTCCTTTCTTCATTTTATAAGGTCCAAAGAACGAGTTTTTGGGGGTTTTTTTTATCATTTTATGCTAAACAAAAGAACAAAATTACCATCCAATATAAAAACATAGAACATTTGTACGGGATAGTTTCTGAGTTTCTTTCCAACGATTGATACATAGGAAAGGTAATATTTGCACGCGCTTCACCAGGCAGAGCAGTAATCCCCGCCGTGATGTTGCTAAGTCCATTCCGATTATAAGCCAAGTTGTTAGTTAGTTGAAAGGGACTTAAAGTTTTGGTAGAATTTAGTACGTTTTGTTATCGAAAGTATATAATTTGATTTCGTTTTAAAAGGTTTTTTTAATCAACATATCCGGTCTTTATGTCCCTCTCTTAATATGCCACTGATATTTGTTAATAAAAACTATGAGAAATTCACGGCATTCAACCATGTTCTTGTATTTACTGTATTTAACCATATTCTTGTATTCACGGATTTAGCAAAATTTTTATATAAAACTTTCTTGATATAATTTCATGTTCACTTAGAATGAATAAATATGCGCTAATGTGAACACATGCAATAAGAAAATACATTTGTATTATCCTTTTTGTAGTGTATCATTTACTTCGTCTTTAACTAAACATGAAATACGAACAGAACTCTGAGGTCAAGCAGTTGAAGTTCATCCGTCTTGTACCTGACATACGTGTAATTGCTTCCAAAGAATGACTTCAGAGAGGCGCTCGAAGATAAGCTCGCTGAAAAGTCTTTTGAATATCGTACTCTTTTGAATTTGAAGATTCCAAGAGAGGGTGAATTTGCAATGTGCCAGCTGCCCATGCCCACCGCAAATTTATTTATCACTTCCTCGTCCAGGCGTGGGTTGATATTAATTTTAACAAATTTTTGCTCTTGACAAAGAGGTGTAGAACTAATTTATATCTCACGACAGTGAATGGTGATAAGGTACGGCATTTACTATGGTAGTTTCAGTTGACTAAAAATGTCAATAGGCACACCTGTGAAAATAAATTTTTACCAGTGTATTTTTTGCACGCTAATAAAGTTCTGTCCTGGAATGAATATTTACGGGACCATATGAATTTAACCTAGGCTATATTCGAAATGTAGACTATAAGCGTAATCACGAGTTCAGGACACCAGCAAAGGAGACAACGAGTGATAACACTGTCCCATAGGAAGTGTTTTAAAACTATTTAAATTCAATATATGCCATCAATTACGTTGCTTTGAAACATAACACAAATTCTTTAAAAAGTATTCCTGTATTTCTTTGCATACGTATTCCTATACACATAAACTAACATTAGAAAAGCGTACGTTTTTGAGTACTTTATAAAAGTTATAGTTCCCCACCCCACCCCGGGTCAAAAATATCACAATACTAGAAGTGCACTTTTCCGCCTTATATCCAACAATTTAATAGGCTGTCAAGTGCGAGGGTCACAACAAAGTGGTAGAAATATATCTCACAACAAGGTTGTAGAAATATGTCACAACAAAGTAAGTAGAAATATATGCAGCAACAAAGTTGTGGAAATATCTACCAGTGCATTAAGCAATTTGAAAGCGCTTGGCATTAGTCACGGCTTTGTGACACTTTTTGAAACAAACTTAAACTACAAGATACTTACTATCATATCATGTATGTGACTACAGTTAGATTACATGCATATGTATTTGTATACGGATAGAGGTTAACAGCAGTAGTACAGATGAATAGGGATTCTGGACCAGTTTTATCACTATGTGATAAAAGAGTGATCGAGTGTCCCCACGGATCTATACTACTGGGGTGTGGGGGTTCTAGACCACCCCTGGCTCTTTTTTTGTCCATGGGAGGATCACTGTGTTAGAGATATGTTTTTGTAATAAAATATCTCTTCCGTGTTATCCCTGGAGTGTAGATAAATTGGGACTGGGTGATAAGATTAAAGATCCCTGGTTTGAATTCATTGAGGAGGAATGGTTGAAGCGTGCGAAGGAGTTGATAGTGTATGCGAATAATGATCTGAGTTATGTGCCTGGGATGATTTATTGTGAGGAGAGTGAAGAAGAGGAGAACGAGGAATGGGTGAAACGTAGTCATAGTTATCAGCGTCCGGTGCAGAGGTACAATCAGCAATACTACATCAAGAATACGCTGAAGCGTTTTTATCTGTCAAAGTCTCAGCGAAATGAGTTTTATTAATGGCTGAATAAGGTGACTCGAGTTCAGCTGGTAGGTCGTGCGAAATTCAAAAAATTGGAGTATGTGTTTAAGCGCATCTTTGAGAAGATGTGTCTTCACGCGCATGCAGCGAAATGTAAGTCTGTCTCTGGAAAGAACCTCCAGAACGGCAACATGCCAATCCTTCCCCACAATAAAACCAGGGACAAGAATCCTAGAAACACCACAAGAAGACGCAAGAAAATTAAGAACGCGCTTCGACATTCGTGGCCGTTTAGTGCTGCCTTGGTACAAGTGATGATATTCGACAGAAGATGTAGCAAACGCGGAGAAAAAGGCCATGCACCAAAAAATGTAACAAGTTACAAGAGGAAAACGAAATAATGGAAACACAAATAACAAATGAGAACTTAAATATACCAATTACATCCCCAACAGAAGCAGGTGAAAGTTGGAATTTAGACATGCCGATGTGAGCCCCAAGAATAACAATACAAAATCTACAAGCAAAGAGGGCTACATTGGAAGAAGAAAACGTAAAAGTAACAAAGGATAAAAACGGAAAACAGGGAATGCAAGAACAGTAAAAGAAGATAAAAAAACGTAAGCAAGGCCTTAAAAAAAAGACCCGGCCTTCCTAGGAAGAAAACAGACTCGGGAAGAAGAACGAAGAACGAAGGGAGAAAAGAAATACAACAATAGACCATAATGATGGCGATGAACTACCGGGATTTTCCCGACTTTCAGAAAGCATGGAAGATGAAAAAAAAAAAAAATACTTCTAATACTACAATACGACCAAAAACAACTGAAGAACACAAGTAAAGATGGAGAAATAACTACTTTACCAGAAAGCAAGATATCACCCATCAAATCTCAGTCAGTGACGACCAGTGAAAAGGAATTCTTGTCAGTATTGATTTCTGAAGGAGAATATAAAATTGTAGATGAAAATTGCAAGGAATGGATACCACTGCATAGACGAAACCTGTATGTCAAGACCTAGAAGAAAGAAAATAAAAGAATATTGACTTTTGCTTTTGCAGAACGAGCGGAAACGATAAATAGAACGCATACATGCACTCATCGTAATTAATAAACATGAAATATAACATCCTAAAAGAGAACAACTCAATTATCTCGATATTCGAAACCCTCATTTTAACAGGAAAACAACCACATATAAAACTTAGAACCATGCTAACATACCTATAAGGGCATGGGCCATATAATACTAGCAACTACCTAGAAAAGAAGGTCAAGGAAACCCGACTGACAGGATATTTCATGAAGGGAGAGAGTATTAATCCGGAAACCCCAGGACAAAACCTTGGAAAAATATAGGAGGAAGGTGTAGAGAGAAACTTCAAGAAGAATCTGGAAATTCAAAATTTTAGAATGTCAAATTAATATTCACAGGTGGATTAAAGAAAACCTATGAAATTTTCCTCGAAGCACATTAATATCTTAATGATATCACTAAGAAAATATGCCAGTGTTAAAATGTTAGAGAATAATTCAATACATACTCACTTATCCATCATATGTTTAAAATAATATAGATAATAAACGCAAAAAAAAAAATTTTTTCCTCTGGTATCATAGATTACTAAAGCTTCGGTTATATAGAACTTATTCAGCTCAAAAAAATCTAACAAGCCTTATGTACTGAGAAGGACATAGACGTGTCCACAAAAACAGGGTGCATGAAGCGTGTTTTAGTCTGCGAACCGGCTGTGGGGAGTCGGTTGCGGAGACGAACTGTGAAGCGGTGTGGTATGTTTTAACCCTATTTGGTTAACAATTCCAACAGCCCTTTTCAGGGCCACCATAAATCTCTTCGAAAAGAGATATGCTACTCACAATCATTGTCATTCTATTTCTTGTATGTTTGTGCATGTCTGTGTCTATGTCTATTTATTTTTTTCACAACCATGTGAGTGTAGTGTGTTTGTAAACATTCCTACTCCTGCTTGATAGTATGTGTATGTTTTATTCGCCTTCTTTTACATCCTACCCTTTTAGATGGATGTTATATATGAGATATTGGATTACATGGTGCGAGACGTTTGACTTAGTCACTACACACGGCGTGATAGATAGTAATCAAAACGTAGGTGTTGGATAGTAGTCAAAAGCGTGTGTTGGATAGCAAATAAAGAAAGTTCGTGCTAAATAGTACTATAGTACTCAAAAAGTGGGTGTTAGATAGTCATCAAAATGTGGGTGCTGGATATTACACAAAATGTAGGTATTGGATAGTACTCAGAACGTACGATGTTTGTTATGATAAAAAATGTTAACCTCACATTTATTCCTATAAATTTTTCAACATAGAGACGTAATGTTAAATTCCCGTAGAGCCTTCAAGTGTCCCATAAAGTAAAACTACAGTGCCGTTTTAACTATCATAGATCGCAGCATAATGTTTAATTCCTGTAGAGCCCTCAAGTGAAATTTAAATCTGAATCTACGGCGTAATCTCCTTCCCATAGAGTTCAATATCTTTTTTTTTTTTCATTACTGAGGTCATCAACTTCTATCGATGTATGAATGTACCTTCATTGTTAATTCCCGTAGAAATGCTCACTGTCCTTTTCAAATCGTATTCGCAGTCGAACTCGGATGTAAGTGTGCTGTGTTGAAGTTCATAAAACCCTTATTTCACAGATATATATATATATATATATATATATATATATATATATATATATATATATATATATATATATATATATATATATATATCTTTCTTAAGTTCTAATGATAACATTATCGATGAGTACAAAATTAAGAGTTCAGGATCAGTACCTTTTCAGTTCTTCTCTTTCAATATAAAAGTGCATTGTAAACATAGTGACTAAGTAATCTAATAATAAATCACAGCATTATAGTTCTAAAGTAGAAGATACCAGAGATCAAACTTTCCAATAAGTCCGTTAATCGAAACATCTGCATTATATCAAGAATATTATAGAACATGAATAAAGATAATCAAAGACCTTGATAGATCCCGTGGAACTGTGAAAGCCTTACTTCGTGAAGTTGAGAAGGATCATGTCTCCAAAACTCTTTGAAGTTTTCGTAGTAATCGTCTCTTTATGTGAGAACAAATGTCCGGTTACATTGTCTAGCACAAACAAGCTTCATAACCTAATACAATTACGAAAGACCTTGTGTATAGAGTCTCGTAAGATTACTATCGCTGTCAATAAGCGGCTATGATAATATTATTGACCCGAAAATAAGTAGAACAAACGGGTTTAATCACAATACTATGTGACTAGAACACTCCTCACTCCAGTAGGTCAACATAATCATACTAATGATAAGATTGTGTGACTAACGCGAGTCTAACTTTAGTAGGTCAACATAATCATGTTATTGACAGGACTGTGTGACTAACAAGAGTATAACTCTAGTAGTTCGACATCATCATGTTAATGACAAGACTGTGTGACTGACAGGAGCCTAATTCTAGTAGGTTGACATAGTCACGTTAATGACAAGACTGTGTGACTAACAAGAGTCTAACTCTCGTAGGTCGACATAATCATGTTAATGACAAGACTGTGTGACTAACAAGAGTCTAACTCTAGTAGGTCGACATAATCATGTTAATGACAAGACTGTGTGACTAACAAGAGTCTAACTCTAACAGGTCGACAAAATCATCTTAATCCAATCATGCAAAGTTTAGTGGACTTAAATGTTTGCTCGTGTGTAAATTTATTTCTTACCACTGTTATGGGGAAGGTTGCAGAGTAAGTTCGGCCTTTGGACTGAGTATGGCTCTCAGTACTACCGTTCGTCCGTCTCGGATAAACATCAGGATAGGGCTATGTTAATCTTATTGTCTTATACTACTTTGCTTGGAGAGTCATACAACATCGTATGCAGATGCTTCCTACGCAAATTCCACTTTAAAGTGGTACAATGACTAAAACCTACAGAGCCATACAACTTCGTATGTAGATGCGTCATCAAGGTACAATGCGTTAAAGCGATACAACGTTTACAGCCAACAGAGTCCTACAATTTCGTAGTAGTTGTTGTTGTTGTTTGTAGGGTTTAACGCCATTTTCAGCACAAGATAGGCTATACATAGCGGCCAGTACAACTGGTGGAGGAAGAACCCTGGAAAACCCCGGGAACAACCACCGACCCACGAGAAGCTACTGGCAGGCTTTCTCACGTACCCACGTTAGCCGAGCCTGAGACTCGAACCCACGCAGAGAGAAGTGAGATGACAGTGATCCGGAAAGGTGAGAGCTTTAGACCACTCGGGCACCCTACGATTTCGTATGTAGATGAGTCACGAAGGTACAATGCGTTAAAGCGGTACAATGGCTATAGCCAACAGTCATACAACTTCGTATGCAGATACGTCATGAACAATACTAATAGAATCCATGTTGGAGTCTGGACTGAGACAATGAAACAGAAGTCGAGAAGGTAAATATTTGTCTCCATGTGATGCTCTGAGATGCTCCACCAAGCTGGGGAGACAAATGATGTGACTATGGACGGGGATTTCCTTGTTTTGGTGCGAACTCCGACGCAAATTATTTTGCTAGCCCAATGTTGTCCATTATAACTGAAAGAATCCTTTATTGTTGTAATAGAGTTCAGTACATTCAACACATACAGTATTCATCAGGTACTACTACACCACCACAACAACAAAAACAACAACAATTTAACAGTTATAAGCGTTACGTGTAAGTATTGCATCAAGAGATTTACACACCGTGATTTTTTTGTAAACACAACTCATTAATACATATAAGTTAATAACGGTTGTATTCGTGCGAAAATAACAACACAAAAATATTTGACATTGTTGATGTATTATCACATTTAATCGATGGACGTCATATGAAAATTACAATAATAATAATTTTTACAAAGATAACTTTTAACTTTCATCAGTTCTAATTTAGAAAAGTTCTATGGTAGCCAATGATAGGAACAGGGTATACAGTCCTAACGAAGAGTGAAATACTAAACTATAGACCATATGCTGGATTATTTGTGGATGATTAGAGATCCGTGTCACTATATAACTCTCCATTTCTTTGGATGAGGTGAGACTTTCCGTGACATACTGTTGTTGTAATTGATATTGTAGAATTACTCCCGTGTATGAAGACCCTACAAACACAGTACCCAGGTTAAAATCTTGTGAGGAGCTTTCTAGCTCACGGGTTTCTTTTGGGAATGTATATTTTCTGTCTTTGAAATATGGCGAGTGTTGCACTTACTATAATATTCTCCGATCCCCCTGGCAGCTTGTGCCCAAAAAACCTAAAGGCACCAAGGATATTAAAAAATGCACAAAACTTTAGTCACTTCATACATCAATTTATAATTTCTAACCTGATTCTTGCCAAGTGGTCTCTAACACTGTCCTCTTGTTTGCATTTCAATCCAAACGGAGTTTTCACTGTTAAAAAAAATTTCAACTTGCTCAACGTACTCTTCGGCTTCCTGGAACGGTCCATTTGCAGTGAAGGGTTTGGGAGTCCGTTGTCATCTCATACATATCGTCTGCATCTAAGATTTCAAATGTTTTGTTGTAATATTTCTCCAAAAATTAACAAAATTAAAATGGCAAACGTTAAAAGGGATGTATCTCCGAAATGTACGGAATTATTCGGAGCATATCGAAGGCGATGAACTGCATGACTCGTGTAATCTGAAGCATATCGAAGGCGATGAACTGCATGACTCGTGTAATCTGAAAAATACAGACTCGCCCGGGCAAATATGGCAGCCGTCTTAGTGAAAAATCTCCCTTTTGGAATGAAACACGAAGGAAATTATATTGTTAGAGGCCCACTGGCGATCAGCATGTTAGATATTATAAATTTAGCAATGAAATGAAAGTTTTACGCCTTTTGTATATCCTGGATGCGTTTCGTTTATAAAATCGCTTGGGGGTGAGTGGGTGGGTACAAGCTGCCGAGAGGGTGAGTTAACACTCTTGCCCATGGGTTTGCCTGTGGAATAACATGTGGAGAATAAAAGTGATCCACTCTGATTGGTAAGCGTAGGATTTGTCATTTCTGATTATATGTCCATATTTAATTAAGCTGGGACAGAAGGGGGGTGGGGGTGGGGTGGAAAAGTTGTAAGAAAGCAGGTTTCTCATAACACATTTCTGGTTTTTACTAAGTTTGCTATAGTAGTTGAGAGAGTTGGATTTTTGTGACCAGTGATGCGTATATCCTGTTTGCTTGGAACATCTTTTTCTGTTAGTTTCAGACATAAATATTTTCTCTTGCTTGAGTTTATAATGCGTGTAGTAGTAGTGCAAGTTTGCTTTCACGTCCTTTTTTCATTAGGGTACTAAGCTTTCTAGCCCCAAAAGGTGACTGTTAAAACCATTCCTAATTTGGCCGAAGTGCATGTACGTTGAGTTACGATGAGATGGTATAAGGATTATCAGAGTCACAACAATTACTGGGCTGTTGGCTCTTATAACATTTGCAGATATTTACAGGACCACTTACCTGGATAGAAGTGGTTAGCGTACATCCCTGGTTTTTCATTTCTTGCATTTCTTACGTTCTCCCCTGTCCTTGCCTTCGTCTGTTTCTCGTTAAACTATTAATATTCTAAATTAAGTTCACAATCCTGTCCTAAGAAGATATCTTCCCCGTCTGTTGTTTCGGTATTATTCGCCATCCTTGTACCCCAAAATGCAACGTATTATTAAACCATTAAGTGTTTAATAAACCTGATGGTGTGATAAGGCCGAAAAGCAAGGATTCAAACAGTTTATTGATGCCATCACTGATGACCTCAGCAGTTTAGAGTTTGTTTCCGTTCTCATTCTCCTTCAGGTCTTTCTGTTTACTTTTTAGGGCCTCGCTTGTTTTGGTAAAATTCGGCGTCATAGACCAATCAGCAGCTGTATGTGTCGTCTCTGGTGCCATTCAAAAACTTCCCACCATATCTTTTACAAATAATAACATAAACGTCTTGTAGCTAGGGGTACAAAATAGCAACTCTCTCTCTCTCTCTCTCTCTCTCTCTCTCTCTCTGTTTTATTGGTGAATATCTTTTTTTAAAAGGAAATTAACTCTGTAAAGTTCTGTAACAGCCTTGTTCGTTACATCGTGTGGGTAATCAGTTAATTATTTCATTAATTAATGTTACTCCTTTACAAATTCATTTCTCTTATAACAAACTATGAAATTCTTATTTTTAAAACAAAATGCATTTTGTTTGCTCATTCATTAACTTTTAAATTCAGTATTTGCAAGATTAGTCAATATATAGGTCTTTTAGTACATCTCGATGTTCTTGGTTCGCATTCACAGCCACCATTCTGACGAACGGAAATGAAAAATCTTGAGAAAATAATATTGAGGTCAGGTGCTGGCACTTTGTGGATAGTGCGTCTGGTTAATTTACTGTAGATATTCTTCGAGATTTATGTGTCCCAATATTTCACTTTTGATATTCAGATTTTCATGCTCTAAAATGAAATGTTTCACCAAATTATTCGTCCGCTTCCGGAAATCTGCTCTTTATCACCTTTCACATGTTTTTCTTTCCTCTCCTCATTTTCTTATTTTGTCCGCCGCACGTTGCTCGGGTTTCAGAGACATTACATTTCACTTGTATCCAGTCATTGAAAAGAAAGAAAACGTCTTCTGCCTATGTTTGGTGAGTTTGGGCAAGTTACTAGTTCACGTTTAGCAAAATTTTGGAAAGTTCCCTCGTCAAACAAAATGTGTTGTATACAAAGAATAGATACCCAGTAGTTGGTAAACATTTACGAGTTTTGTTCTCCGACCTTTAAGAGTCAAGATGTTCCTCACTTGTAGTTCATTTTCTTTTTGTTTTATATATGTTGTTGTTTTTATAAGTTATTAGTTTCTCCTCTACAAAAGTTTCATAAATTAGTAAAGTACAGATGTTAACAAATTTCTGTTGAGTATAGATGTCGAGACTGCTCCGGTGGCCTAGTGGTTAGAGCGTCCGCCTCGGATGCGGGAGGTCGCGGGGTAGAACCCCGGCCGAGTAATACCAAAGACTTACAAAAATGTTACAAACAGCTGCCTCGCTAGGCGCTCAGCATTAAGAGGTTAGTATTAAGACTGGTCGGCCTGGTGTCAGGATAATGTGACTAGGTGGGACATCATGATACATGTCTGCGGCATGACGCCCCAATGCTCGACATCACTATAAACTGCCACACTGCAGGCATCGTAGCGATGTGACTGAAAACTTGTTCAAGCTACGTTAAAAATCCAACTCTCTCTCTCTCTCTCTCTCTCTCTCTCTCTCTCTCTCTCTCTCTCACACACACACACACACACACACACACACACACCCGTATAGATGTTGTTTGGTTTTTAAACAACTTCGTTAGGTACAGCAGAAGACAACAAGGGTTGCTTCCCTTGATAAACATTTTCTATCGCGTAGACACTATCATGTATAATGGTACCAATTGTACAACCCCAGGTGGGCGGAGCTTAAGGTGTAGGAACATTGTATTCAGAAATAAACAACAAAACTAGCTGTGATTGGTGCGTTATGTAAGAGTTGTACTTTTTGTTAGGCTTTGAAAAAGGTTGAGCCTCTTAGCAACATGTGAGATTATGTTAATTCATATCGAGATCACATTTTATATTTTTTATGATTTTTTTTAAATGTGGTACACATGACTGAAAATGTGTCTGGTGTGACTAGATAACCCTTACCCCTGTTTAGTTCCAGCAGAGTTATCTCTCTTAAATGCAATGGAGTACCTGGTTCTGTCCTTGTCAAATTGACAATCTAACATTGTTCTCTATGACAGTGTGTGACATGCATGCTGAGGTAGCATAGAAAGTATATTTATTTCGCAAAACATTAGCATTGAGGTCTATGGAAAAACAATCGGTACCGTGATACCATCATTTAAAAGAAGACGTGTCCAACCCGCGGCCAGTCCTTCACATTGTGCGGCCCGCGTCCATGTTGGCATTCCTTTTGCCAATATGCATTTTAATTAATACTTATTCAATTGTCTGAATTGCTTGCTGATGCCGTTTTATGCTGTCGTTGTTGTTATGTAGTTTATTGCCATCGTTCAACACAAGGTAGGCTATACATGGCGGCACGTATAACCGGAGGAGGAAAACCCCGGGAAGAACCACCGACCCAGGAGAAGCTACTGGCAAGCTTTTTCACGTACCCACACTAGCCGACGCAGACAGAGGTGAGATGGCAGTGATCCGGGACGGTTAGCGCTATAGACCATACGGTCGCTGGGAGCCCCGACGTTTTATGTATCTACCACAATACAAAACTGTTCTTACCCATGCGGCCCGCGACCTTAAGCATTTTATCCGTTTGCCCCCCCAACAAATTTGGACGTACCTGACTTAAACATTCGAGCAAAGACAACCAGTCCGAGATAACAAGAGAATGGTAAGCAAATAAGCTAGATTTTTCTGCGATAAATTATTTTTCCGGCCCAGATGACGACTATCTCGCAAACATGAACACCAGAGTGAAAAGGTAACACTGATGAATCCAGTGCGTGCCTAGTGCATTGTTTGTTAAGGGGGCGTAAACAAACTGATAAAAAGGTCAGAACAGAACACGTTCCACTCATTATCAACTCTAGGACTGCAGAGAATATGTTTTCACTGTTGCATTGACACTACCATCCATTTTTTAACCTGGGTCAAAACATTTTCTACCTGTTCTACGTCAATGTGTATTATACTCGATCGAAAATAAAATGATTTGAACACAGTGCGTGTGTACAAACGGACAGTGGGAAAGGATTGAGGAGGAGTCCCGTTTTCAAAACCCCCAAGCGTCACTGGGCTTAATCAATCAGATTTTTATCTATAACACTGGAGTACTCCAAAACTTTAGAGAAACTGATCTTGACGACTTGTATGGAACTGCAGCAATAGTTTTACACCATATGAGTTACAAAGAACACGATTTAGCTTAATATTAGTTTCAAATTGTTTAGGGAGAGAAACACAGCTTCTAATTTGATATAGGCCAATATGACCTATATTTCACGCACCATTGCCAACATCAGCCTTTGCGTTTCACTCACTTCCTAAGACACGAATGGGTAATGACTAATGTAAGTTATTACTTAAAGGCATCATGTGGGTAACTATACCGTTTAGTCAAACCAGGTCACTGAAGTCACCTATATTTTATGCTAGAGTGACCTGCATATACCTATGTTTAGCACAGTTCCTCTTGTATGGTCACCTGACAAATCGGGCGAATTAATTTCTTTTCAGGTAAACCTAAGTGACTGATATTTATATTTCATGCCCCAGAGCGCTAGTGCAGCTAATTTAACTATTTTTCCAGACACTATTGTCGTTTAACTTTGTGCATAGATGTGATATAACGAATGCATCACTCCCTCCCACCAACAAACCAAGGTCAATATGACCTAGATTCATGCACCACTGATCTACATTAAAATTTGTTATCTTTAATTCTACTTAATGGATATGTTGCTTGCAAAATAATTTTGCTCAATATATAAATCATTTTTGTTTTTTTTGCTTTTTGTGTTAGCCATCGATCTCTGAAATTTCTTAAACAAATAAATCTGTATTAAATTTGAAGTTGATAATATTGTCGGAACAGCTTTAACTATTTCTTACGAATCGCACATGCTTCGTCCTATAATTGAATCGTAAAAACTAAGCAATATGAAATTATTTCTTATATTTAGTTACATTTTTGAGATCTTTAATTTGTTTTTTACACCGTATGAAATTCGCATACTGTTACGCATGATGCGCCTGCGTTTGAGTCTTTAAAAATACGCTCCTTATGAAATCTGACTTTCATACATGGTTAGATTCAAAATTTGAATGTTCATTTATATCAAAAGTCAACAGAAAAAAAGAAGACGTGGAAATATTCGCGTCCTTTCAAACATCTAGAATCAGCTGCACCTGAAAATTCTGAAGCTTCCGGTAATAACACATTTTAGTAACAACAGCAAGTAATGAGGAAAACCAATAGCAAAATTTTAATTATAGTCGATATGTCAAAGCATGCAGAAAAAAATGCAGAAAATAAACAAATAAATTACCTCACTACAGTCAAATGTACGTATTAGGAAAAATTATATATATATATATATATATATATATATATATATATATATATATATATATATATATATATATATATATATATCTGTGTATGTAATCACAAGCATCTTCAACCTCCTCCAAGCTCTCATCCATTCTCTTAAGAAACGGATCTAAACTAAGTATCTACAAACTTCTTAATTCATTTCCTAAGGTTGAAAGTCTATAACTCTCTGATTCAGTGCAAGAAGAGTCAGTCATTACATTACAAACTGCTTTTTTTTTTTTACCGAAAGTAAGAAATCTTCGCATAGACATCGGCATTTATCTACCACTTATTTCACTTCACATCACATTTTGCCCAAGATTAGGAGTGCTCCTTGTTCCTAACAAAATCACGAGATTTTTATTATTATCTTAACCGCACATAGCATGAGTAAAGCACTCCACATCAAAGATATGCACTTTACCACTATAGTCTGCATATATGGCAATTTAACATGTTTCTTTGTACTAGATCAATCTCTTTTCATTGTATAATGAGACAAGATAAATCGAATCTACTTTCGAAGGCTTTGTGGATTAAATGTATCTTGTTAATGATTTTGTGTTTTGTTGCGACAGAATAAAAAGAAACAAACGGAACATCATATATCATACCTTGTTCGAATGCTTCATGTTATAGGGTGTCGACAGTTTTAAGGTTTACAGCAGTAACCCGTGCATGTAAAATACCGTAGGTCTACTATTGTAAGGTATCCCGTGTACAGTTCATTCGTCAATGGGGCCTCCGTTTCCTGAATAAAACTGCATGTATAAAATGCATGCAATCCGATTGACACTTGTTGTATGCGGCCTTGCTTAATTTACTTCCCTGTCATTAAAGAATGTAGTATGGCCTCTAAACGAAAGTCCGAAGATGAGCCTAATTTATCTGAAGATAGAAAAAGAGGAGGGCTTGAAGAGAACAGCGAAAAGCCTTCTTCGGCTAAAAAACCACGGGTTGATCAGGAAAAGTCGTAAGAATACTGAAAATTCTATAGTCACAGAAAAACCTATGATACTATATACATGTAACGAAATACTCGTTTCTACATTAAATCTGTACGTGCTATGTTCCAGTATAACATCATCAGGGTTCAAAGAGAAAGTAAGCCGAGATTTCTCGTCAGTTAATGTGTACTTGAAATAGATCACACCAATGTTATACAACACACCTTGATACGAGAAAATATGCCTAGATTTCTCGTCAGTTAGTGTATGCGTGAAACAGTTCACACCAATGCTATGCAACACACCTTAACACGTTTCAGTAGGCCTCGATTTCTCATCATTTAATGTGTACATGAAATAGATCACACCAGTGTTATGCAACGCATCTTAACACATAAAAAGGGGCATACAAATCTAACAAAGACTCTGTTTCAGTTCATTTATTATTTCCTGTGTTCACATACAAATTATGCGTAATTTTTGCATCGCTCAGTTTCGTGTGATGCTCAGATAAAATGCAAGCAGCATGGTTTATGATGTATGTGAGCTGGATTTTTAACGTAGCTTTAACAATGTTTCAGTCATATCGCTACGCTGTCTGCACTGTGGCAGTTGATACTGATGTCTAGCACTGGGTCATCATGCCGCAGACATGTAGCATGATGTCCCAGCCAGTCACATTATCCTGACACCAGGCCGACCAGTCCTAACACTAACCTCCTAATGCTGAACGCCTAGCGAGGCAGCTGTTAGTACCGTTTTTATAAGTCTTTGGTATGACTCGGCCGGGGTTCGAACCCGCGACATCCCGCATCCGAGGCGGACGCTCTAACCACTAGGCCACCGGAGAGGTCGGTTTATGATGTAATGAAAGCAGAGAGAAAATCACGTAGTAAATAGGTGGAAATTCGCTAAATTTTGTCGTTCTTTCTGCGGAGTGCTTTTAAGAAATTATGTCGTTCACCATATCAAATTTTATAATATAATAAATCTCTCAGTTAACTCTGAAAATGTTTCGTCTCTCTCGGTACTGATGTACATACATGGTCAATGTTGATAAGACAGAGAGAAACTCTTCCATATCATACTAATAAGAGCATTGAACCGCGATTCGCAAAGTAGTTAATGTATTCCCACCTTGTAATGGATGCATTAGGAACTTTGTATGATCTGAAAGCCTGATAATGTTCTATAAAATAACTGGAGTACCATAAGCCGTTCCAGTGGCACATGTACCTTCACTAAGGGGTGTACCACGAACACTCATACCTACATTAATACCTACGTATAGTATCCTGGCAGTCAACGTGTCAACCGATATGAATACAAATTTTCATCATCCAAGAGGCTGAGCAAGCAGTAACTCATACACTTAAACCTTAATGAATAGAAAAAATATAGGTGGATAGATAAAAAGGGAAAAAGGGAAGTAAATATATAGGTAGATAGGTAAGTAGGCAAATAGACAGGTAGGTAAACAGATAGATAGGTAAGTAGGCAAATAGACAGGAAGGTAAACAGGTAGATAAGTAAGTAGGCAAATATAGAGGTAGGTAAAGAGATAGGTGGATAGGTATATATGCAGATAGGTAGGTAAACATATAAGTAGATAAAGTATCGGTGGACAGGTATATACGAAGCGAAGAAATGAAAAACATAGAAGATATATATTTCATTTTAGTTGATTTTAATGGCACATTTAACACATTATTGCATATAACACACCGAGGAAATGTTTGTTTTATGTACTTCCCAAGAACACAGCGATTCAACCGATCCGATATCCTGGGCGAGCAGAGAACCCGCCCGCGACTTTTAGGTTACGAGTCTGATGCTCTATCAACCAATGAAAAAGGGTGAAAATTGGACTTCTAGGGTTAACTCTTATAGAATCGGACTTAAAATTCTGCTTTATTTTGAAACATCATAAACGATTGGGCACTCTCTCACTCTTAACCTCTTATTGATCCAATGCATAAACCTGTGCTATAGCTCCTTGAAAAGAACATTTCATCCAGATTAAACTGACTCCTCAATTATTGAAAAGGACCACTTTAACCAGAATAACACTGGGAAATCTAGGACTGGATGTAAAACTCACTGTTGCTCACATTTTCTCTGATTATACATTTATCAAAGGGGCCATGTATTAGAAGGGTAAAACCTGCTCTCTATACTTCATGTGCAATTTACTCGTGATTGTGATCCGTTCCAGTTTCAGATTTGAGTCTACTAACTCACACTTTTTTTGAGGGGTGGGGTTGATTGGGACGATGATAAAGATGAACAACTCATGTGCAGTTTACTCGTGATTGAGATATATTCCTGTTTCAGACTTGCGTCTATTAACCCTTACTTTTATTTTTATTTTTTGAGGGGTGGGATGGATGGGGACATAGATAAAGATGAACAACTTAAAAAATCCAACCAAATTCAACTTTATTGATACCAATGAATTGAATGTTAGGAGAAAACATTGACATTTGCTGGACCCTGTAAAGAAATGAGTAAAAATTACTCCTTGTAAGTGTAGTCGATTAATATCCCACATTTGGTATTGAAAGACTTTACTATCTCAATGGTTTTTCCGCGTATTTGTATACTTTTCTTGATTTTCAGCTTGCTATCTGCCAACGCCAAGGATGCCCAGCCGTCTACACAGCTTGAAGATGAAAGAACGACTAAAAAGGAAACCCTTATGAGGTTATTACGTTGTACATTATCCGCCTTTTTGGTTCAACTGAACATGTGTATAAACATAAAGATATCTATCTATCTATCTATCTATCTATCTATCTATCTATATATATATATATATATATATATATATATATATATATATATATATATATCCACTGACGCAATGACAATGCCAAATTCTTTATTACACTCAGGTTACAATACGCAACATATGAGAAAATTATTAGTATCTCACTTTGCATGCCAGAACATCAGTCATGGACGATATATTTTTGTTTCACAGCAATTGCAATTTAACGCAGATTGACAGCATTATTACATTATTAAAGTCATTTCTTCAATGGAATAAGATCATGTTGAAACTTAATAACATAGATATTGATGTATTTGTAGAGAAACGTCAATCATTATTATACATGGAACACAAATTAATCCTTAGTAAACCCATTACTTTACAATGATGAACCTAAGGTACTTTTCTCTTCCATAAAAAAGGAAAGAACAATAAACACATCGAATAAAGATGATTTGAAATTAACGAAAGTTTGATATAATAGTATCAATCATTTCAGATAGATTTCTTAAAACACCAGGTCTCTCAGAACACAATAATTCTTTTAACTTTGGTACATTTGGACTCATATAGAAGTGTCTGGGTAGAAGTTTATTTCTTTTTTCTTTGAAATAGCTACATTCAAGGAGGTAATACAATTCTAAGAGTTTTAAGACTTTTAAAAATTCGGTATATATCGGCTTTTGTCGAGTTAGTAATAGACGATTCCCATGTTTGTATATACTGATCATGAAGACTTTCCTTAAGTATTCTATCTGGCCAGTATTTGTTGGGAATGTTTTAATTAACCCAAATAAATGAAAACCCAGTTTCCGATAGGATATTTTGAATGCTCTCAATGCATTTGCTTCTGCCTAGATCATTATTGAAATTGTGAAAATGGACTCAGATACATAATATCAGAGATTTATCTTTGTTAACCATTAATGAAGTTTACCTAATAGCCAACCATTTTCTTTTTATTTGTAAGCGTTTCGTGGTTCTACCAAGCTCACCATAAAGCATATACGTGAGGTAGATGGGTTTTGTTTTAGCTTTTAGCACATACTTTAGAAAATCTAAATGAACCCGTTCCATCATATCTAATTTTTAAAAACCCCAGATCTCAGCCGCGTATGTGAGAATTGGGAATATTGTCATATGAAAACGTTTAAGCTGACAGCCAACAGATAAATTTAGAAGGTACATATCTTTTCTGGTTTGACTAATTAGGTTCTTAGTTCCCAACAAATATTTACGATTCTCCGTTATGGTCAGCCTTAAATATTATAATTTCTGACACTTTCAGGTTCCGAATCTCCTAATTTGAACATCATATTTTTTCTATTTCTACATTTCTCAAGAATCATAATTTTCATTTTGGCAGTAATTAAAGAATACGTCAAGGTGATGTTACATTTCTCTTGTGTTAACTGAAAATACAACGGTATCGTCTGTACAGAGCAAAACAAATATTTCTAAATATCTTACTCTATCCAGTAATGCCATTACAATTTGAGCTCAGAAAGTGATGCTCAGTGTCATTTAGATACAAAAGAAAGGTTCTCGCCTTGTCTAAATCCTTGACTACAAGTAAACAGAAATGATTTCTTTCCATTGTGGAATATACAAGACTTTAATTCCATATACATAGTCATTATCATCTTGAGGATTTTCCCATTTATACCAGTGTTGATCAGTTCCCTCCTAAGCAGCTCTCTATACCCTGACGCATACCTCAGTGCTAAATAAACCATTACATTTTAATTCTTACACTATGTACAGCTATGTGGTTTTCCAAGCACTAGGATTCGGTATTTGATATGCAACGAATGATTCGATCGATGGTGTTCAAGAATGAGTTTGCCTTGTATTTTCTATTTACATTGTGATCGTATAAATTTTCCCCGCCGTTAGACACTCTCATAATCTATAGCATGCAACTTACCCAAGCCAAGATTTTCCAATAGACTGTGCAGCTTCAAAATGAAAGGAAGACAAATGAAGACTTTCTTCTCCTGCAGATATGTTGCAACAGATGGCGCTGTAACAATATCAGCGTATATTAATATACTCTTTTGTCAGAAACTGCAGGACAACAAGATGGAAGTGTAGAGTCTGGATAAAAGGCGTTGGATGACATATGTTTGGAAAACTGAAGACAAAGTGGATATAAATCTAATATTTAACAAAGCTATATTTGTTTTAAATTTTCAAATTCCATATCCTGGGAATAATATTAAATTGCTTCTACCACGTCAGGACACTGCACTTATTCGTGCTGAAAGTCCGCCCGACACTACAGTTGCTTCATTGGTTTAAGACAGTCACATTACCTCTACCAATCAGCATATTAGGTTTAGCTGATAACAAAGCCGCAAAATTAAAATTTTAAGCAATCTTGCTCTCGGAGGAGTTCGGATATGACATACTAGTAAAAGATACAGTTAAACAAATTATACTTTATTGATCACATTGACTTTAATCCTATGAGCAAACATTGACGTTTGTTAAACCATGTTGAGAGAAAATTACCCCTTCAAAGAGCAGCAAAATTAAAGTCTCTACTATCTCAACTGTGTTTTCTCATACTTGTATACTTTTCTTGATTTTTGGACATAAGGAAGGCGTTTGACACTGTGTGGCATGAAGGCCTTTTCCATAAAGCTTTTCCTGTAGGGGGTTTCTGGCAAACTCCTCACTGTAATTATAGAATTATACTCTAATATCTATATTATTGTTACTACAAATGGCACTAAATCTGAACCCATTCCAATCAGACAAGGTGTCCGACAAGGCGGAGTGCTTTCCACGCCTCTGTCTCTGGTATATATTAATGATTTGTTAAAGTTCTTAGAAGATTCCAATTTAGGAATAAGGGTAGGATCAATTTATGTTGGGAAACCTGTGTTGGCTGATGATATCACCCTAATAACGACAACCCCTGCTCAGTATAAGCAATGCTTGATATCGCTCACTTGTACTCGGTAAACTGGAACTGTAAACTGGAATCAATGAAAACAAGAGTTGCATTATCATCTTACGTATATGTAATTTAATTACTTGTGTGTTAGTTTTAAAATCTTTTTTATTTTAATTTTGTTTCATTACATTTTATTGTAATGATAATTTTCATTGGATTTGAGTCTCTTTTCGGAAAATTGGCTTGACCCGATTAGATTATAACGGTTACTTCACCATTATTTTTAGCTCACCCTGGTTCATAGATCTTGTAAACATCGGGTGAATATGATTGGCTATTACCAAGGTCATTTTCGGCCCACGTGTTAGCTGAATTGTAAGCAGTCTTTCTTTTTTTAAATCACGTAGCCCATCACGTGAGCCACCATGTGATCTAAAATCGAGGCTTAAAACAGCCAATTGGTAGTAGATTTATTGAGTCGTAATTTTTACACCTCAGAGCTCAAGGTGTTTTATTGTTGTTGCCAGATTGTTTTGAAGTTCATCTATTTTTTGGAATTTAATAATTCATTCTCTAGAAAACTACACAAGTGCTTCATATTTATAAAAGTTCTGGGAGAAAGATATTCAGTGGAAATTTATTCTGGAATTCTAAACGGAAATATTATAAGTTGTGATTCAATCGAGGATCTGTTGCCATTAGTACAACAACCTCATCTGACGTCATCGCCTCCATATTAGAATTTCATCGAGATTCGAACCTGGATTCAATTAGAACTGATTAGTGATAGGACTTATATTTTTCAATCCTAGGATTAAATTTTGGATTATATTCACAAACCGTAAGTCCTAGGGAAAAAAATTATTTTGTTAAAATTTTCAAAGCTTGTTGACTTCACTCTTTTCTTTTGTTACATTTCTAAGAGCCTACACTTAACAATCATCTTCAAACGAAACAGACAGAAGAGAGATTGCAATTTTTAGTGGAGAATTGGCTCACACTTTATTCCGATTTCCCGATCTACTGAACACGTAGGTATCCATATGAGCGCTTCCATGAGCTGCGTAGCAAAAGTGGAAAAGGCGTGTACATAAGAAAGAAAATCACTATATTCCCTTATCGGGATTTGGGAAAACGCAACGAAAATTAAACCCTTTGGACATATAGGGATAACTCTTGCATAATCAAACTTAAAATTTTACTTTATTTTGATGCATCATAAACGTTTGGGTACACTCATACTCTTAACCTCTTATCGGTTCAATGTACAGACCTGTGCTGTAGCTCCTTGAAGAGAAAAATGTCATCCATATTAAACTGACTCCTCTGTTATTGAAAAGGACCACTATAAGCAGAATAGCACTAGGAAATCTAGGACTGGATGTGAAACTCACTGTTACACACATTGTCTCTAATTATACATTTATCATGGGGACATGTATTAGAACAGTGTGAAACCTGCTGTCTTTACTTCATATGCAATTTACTCGTAAATGTGATCCATTCCAGTTTCAGGCTTGCCTCCACTGACCCATATGTTTTTCTTTTTTTTTCCGGGGTGTGTGGATGGATGGGGACAAAAATAAATACGAACAACTCAGAAAAAAATTCAACTTTATTGATAACAATGACTTGAATGTTAGGAGAAAGCATTGACACCTCCTCGATCTTGTAAAGAAATGAGAAAAAATTACTCTTGTAAGAGTAGTCGATTAAAATTCAATATTTGGTATTGAAAGACTTGACTGGCTCAAAGGTGATTTCGCATATTTGTATAATTTTCTTGATTTTTAACCCGCAATCTGCCGACGCCGAGAATGCCCAGCTGACTAAACAGCTTGAAAATGAAAGGAATGCTGAAGAGGAGACCGCTTTCGTGTAGTTACGTTCTACATTCTCCGCCTTCTTGGTTAAATTGAAAATACACACACACATGCACACACACGCGCGCGCGCGGATACTGGAGTACTAAAAAAATTATTACATTTTAATTGTTTCATTAAGTACTGCTCGTGATTGTGATCCGTTCCAGTTTCAGAACTGTGTCTACTAACTCACACTTTTTTTTCTTTTTGAGGGGTGGGGTTGATTGGGACAAAGATAAATATGAACAGCTCATGTGCAATTTACTGATGATTGAGATATATTCCCGTTTCAGACTTGCGTCTATTAACCCGTACATTTATTTTTATTTTTGAGGGGTGGGGTGAATGGGCACATAGATAAAGATGAACAACTTAAAAAATCCAACCAAATTCAATTTTATTGATACCAATGAATCGAATGTCAGGAGAAAACATTGACACTTGCTCGATCTTGTAAAGAAATGAGGAAAAATTACTCCTGATAAGAGTAGTCGATTGATGTTCAATATTTGGTATTGAAAGACTTTACTATCTCAACGGTATATCCGCATATATGTATACTTTTCTTGATTTTCAGCTTGCAGTCTGATAACGCCAAGGATGCCCAGCTATCTACGCGGGTTGAAGATGAAAGGACGGCTGAAGAGGAGACCCCTATCGGGTAATTACGTTCTTCAATCTCCATATTCTTGGTTAAATTGAAAATGCACACACACACACACACACACACACACACACACACGGATACTGGAGTGATAAAGAAATTGTTACATTTTAATTGTTTATTAAGTACGGCTAAGTGGTTTCTAAACACCAAGATTAGGTATTTTATATAAAATGAATGATTAGATAATACTCAGTTGCCTAAACATCTTGAAAATGAAAGGTAGGCAAAGGAGGAGGCCCTTATCTTTATCTGCCTTCTTAGTTAAATTGAACACACACACTATATGTATATATCTTATTGAGATTCAAAGAAACGGTTGCATTTTAATCGTTACGTTAGTTACGGCTACTTACAGCAGCTGATATTAAGCGTGATACAAACAAAGATATGTAGGAATGTGTCTGAAACTCTTTGTTGTTCACGTTGTCTCTTATACATTTATCAACGGGGTAATGTATTAGAAGGATGTAAAACCTGTTGTCCTTACTTCGTGCGCAGTGTACTTGTGACTGTGTTCCATTCCAATTTCACGCTTGCTTCCACTAACCAATAATTTTTCCACTTTTTTCTTGCAGGATTGACAAGTTATCTACAAAGCTCGAAAATGAAAAGAAGGCAAAAGCAGATACCCATATAAGGTATTTACGTACGTACGTACACACACACACACCCATATATATATATATATATATATATATATATATATATATATATATATGGTTAAGTCGTTTTCCGAACGCTAAGATTAGGTATTTTATACAAAACGATTGATTAGATCGGTATTATTTGGTAATGGGTTTTGCCTTGTATTTTCTAATCACATTGCGGTGGGTATAATACTTTTATAACCTTTCCGTCCAATTTGCCAAAAGCAAAATTGACCAATTGACTGCACAGCTTGAACATTAAAGAAAATCAAAGAAGACTCTCTTCCTCTTGAGATACATTGCAATAGATGGTCGCTGTAACTATGTCAGTGTGTATTTGTCAGAAAATGCAGAACAAAATATAGAAATGCTGATTCTGGATACAAAGAGTTGGATGACATATTTTTAGAAAATTCAAGATAAATTGGATATAAATCTAATGCATGACAAAGTTATAAATTTACTTTTTCAATGTCTGTATGCTGAGAATAATATTAAATTGCTTCTACCACGTCAAGACATTGCACCCCTACACTACAGTTGCTTCACTGGTCTACGACCTTCACATTATCTCTACCAATTAACAGACCAGATTTAGCAGACTGTAATGCAGCCAAATCAAAATATAAATCTTTCTTACCCTAAGAAGACTAATTCGATATGACATACTAGAGAAAGATACAACTAAAAAATTCAAATTAAACATTATTGATAACATTGACTTGAATGCTATGAGAAAACATTGACATTTTGTTCGACCATTTCAAGATATTCAGAGAACATGATCCTTTCAAAGAGCTGCGACATTAATATGCAATATTTAGTATAACAAGACTCTACTATCTCAGTTGTGTTTCCGCACGCTTGTATACTTTTCCTGATTTTTAGCTTGCAATCTGCCAACACCAAAATGCCTAGTTGTCCAAACAGCTTAAAAATGAAAGGAAGGCAAAAGAAGAGGCCCTTATGAGGTTACTTTTACCTTCCTTAAAAGGGGAAAGAACAAAAACAAAACATCGAGTAAAGATGATTTGAAATTCGCGAATTTTTTTTTTTAAAATTATATGAATCATTTTAGATAGATTTTTTTAAAACACGAAGTTTTTCAGAACATAATACTTCTTTTAACTTTGGTACATATGAACTCATATAGAAGTGTCTGGATAGTAATATATGAAATAATAAAATTCACCACATACACAGTATAAAGTTTTTTCTACCAAGCTCACCATAAAGCATATACGTCGGGGTAGTGGATTTATCAAAACAAAACTTTTAGCAGATATTTTAGAAACTCCAAATGAACCCGTTCCATCATAACTAATTTTTCAACACCCCAATTATCAGCCACGTATGTCAGAATTGGGAATATTATAATATCAAAAAGTTTAAGCTGACAGTCAACAGGCAAGATCTGACTAAATATTATTTTCTTAAGAAGGTACATAGATTTTCTGGCTTGACTAATTAGGTTCTTAATTCCCCAACAAATATCTACCATTCTCCGATAGGGTCAGCCCTAAATATTTATAATTTCGGACACTTTCAAGTTCTGATACCACTAAATTGAAATTCTCATTTTTCCTGTTTCTACATTTCCCAAGAATGATAATTTTCATTTTGCTTGTATTAATCATAAGTTTATATTTTTGGCAGTAATTAAAGAATGCATCAAGGTTATGTTGCATTTTTATCGTCTCTATAGAGTAAAACAAATAGTTCTGAATATCTTACTATATCCAGTAAATCAACTGTAACGCAATTACAATTTCAGCTCAAAAAGTGATTCTCAATATCATATAGATACAGGAGAAAGGTTCTCGCCTTGTGTAATGCAAGTAAATAGAAATGATTTCTTTCCATTGTTTGATCTACAAGACTTTATATCCATATACATATTATCACCTTGAGTATTTTCCCATTCATACTAGTGTTCATCAGTTCTCTCCATAAGCCAACTCTCCATACCCAGACGCATACCTCATTTACGCTAAGTACAGCTGGGTGGTTTTCCAAGTCCTAAGAATGGGTATTTGATATAAAATGAATAATGAGATCGATGGTGTTCAGTAATGGGTCTTGCCTTGTATTTTATAATTGCATTCTGCTGCATTTAGATAATCTAAATGAAAGGAAGCTCAATAAAGTTTCTCGTCTCCTGCAGACACGTTACAATAGATCGCACTGTAACAATGTCAGCGTGTATTAATATCTTTCTTTGTCAGTAACTGCTGGACAAAGCTAGAAATGCAGATATTGGATAAAAACGTTGGGTGCTATGTGTTAATAAACTTCAAGATAAAGTGTATATAAATCTAACACTTTTAAAAGCTATACTTTTTCATTTTCAATTTCTATACTCTGAGATTAATATTAAATTGTTTCAACCACGTCAGGGCATTACGCTTATTCGTGCTGAATGTCACCCCCGACACTATAGTTGCCTCACTTGTTTAAGACCGTCACATTATCTCTACCAACCATCACACCAGGTTTAATTGATAGTAATGTCACCAAATCAAAATTTAAAGCAATTTGACTCTGGGAGACAGTTTGGATATAACATGCTAGTAAAAGATGCAAGTGAAAAATAAAATAAACTCTATTGATTACAATGACTTGAATATTAGGAGGAAAGATAGACATTTTATTCGGCCTTTTAAAGATATTGATAGAAAATTATCCCTTCAAAGAGCAGCTAGATTAATATTCAATGTTTGTATGAAAAGACTCTACTATATGAATGGTGTTTCCGCACACTTGTATACTTTTCTTGATTTGCAGCCTGCAGTCTGCTAACGCCGAAAATACTAAGATGTCTACACAGCTTGAAAATGAAAGGAAGGCAAAAGAGGAGGACCTTATGAGGTTATTACGTTGTACATCATCCACCCTCTTGATTCAATTATATATATATATATATATATATATATATATATATATATATATATATATATATATATATATATATATATATATATATATCCACTGACGCAATGACAATGACAATGCCAAATTCTTTATTACACTCATGTTACAATAGGCAACATATGAGGAAATTATTAGTATCTCACTTTGCATGCGTGTACATCAGTCATGGACGATGTATTTTTGTTTCACAGAAATTGCAATTTAACACAGATTGACAGCATTATTACATTATTAAAGTCATTACTTCAATGGAATAAGATCATGTTGAAACTTAATTACATACATATTGGTATATTTGTGGAGAAACGTTAATCATTATTATGTATGGAACACAAATTAATCTATAGTAAACCCATTACTTTATAATGTTGAACCTAAGGTACTTTTCTCTTCCTCAAAAGAGTAAATAACAATAAACACATCCAGTAAAGATGATTTGAAATTAGCGAAAGTTTGATACAATTATATCAATCAGTTTAGATAAATTTTTTAGAACACCAAGCTTTTCAGAACACAATAATTCTTTGCAATTTGGTACATATAAACTTATGTAGAAGTGTCTTGATAGTAATTTATTTCTTGGTTCTCTGAAATAGTTACATTCAAGGAGATAATAAAATTCACCACCCACGTAGTGTTAATTTTTTCTACCAAGCTCACCATAGAGCATATACTTGGGGGTAGTGGATTTTTAAAAAAACCAAAATACTTTTAGCACATATTTTAGAAACTAAATGAAAGGAAGTTCAATAAAGTTCTCGTCTCCTGCAGATAAGTTACAATAGATCGCACTGTACGAATGTCAGCGCGTATTAATATCCTTCTTTGTCAGTAACTGCTGGACAAAGCTAGAAATGCAGATATTGGATAAAAAGCGTTGGATGCTATGTATTAAGAAACTTCAAGATAAAGTGTATATAAATCTAACACTTTTAAAAGCTATACTTTTTCATTTTCAATTTCTATACTCTGAGATTAATATTAAATTATTTCAACCACGTTAGGGCATTACGCTTATTCGTGCTGAATGTCACCCCCGACACTACAGTTGCCTCACTTGTTTAAGACCGTCACATTATCTTTACCAATCATCACACCAGGTTTAATTGATAGTAATGTCACCAAATCAAAATTTAAAGCAATTTGGCTCTGGGAGACAGTTTGGATATAACATGCTAGTAAAAGATGCAAGTGAAAAATAAAATAAACTCTATTGATTACAATGATTTGAATGTTAGGAGGAAAGATAGACATTTTATTCGGCCTTTTAAAGATATTGATAGAAAATTATCCCTTCAAAGAGCAGCTAGATTAATATTCAATGTTTAGTATGAAAAGACTCTACTATATGAATGGTGTTTCCGCACACTTGTATACTTTTCTTGATTTTCAGCCTGCAGTCTGCCAACGCCGAAAATACTAAGATGTCTACACAGCTTGAAAATGAAAGGAAGGCAAAAGAGGAGGACCTTATGAGGTTATTACGTTGTACATCATCCACCCTCTTGATTCAATTATATATATATATATATATATATATATATATATATATATATATATATATATATATATATATATATATATATATATATAGCGACTGACGCAATGCCAATGCCAATGCCAAATTCTTTATTACACTCAGCTTACAATACGCAACATTTGAGGAAAATATTAGTAGATCACTTTGCATGCGTGTACATCAGTCAAGGACGATATATTTTTCTTTCACAGTAATTGCAATTTAACACAGATTGACAGCATTATTACATTATGAAAGTCATTACTTCAATGGAATAAGATCATGTTGAAACTTAATTACATACATATTGATATATTTGTGGAGAAACGTTAATCATTATTATGTATGGAACACAAATTAATCTATAGTAAACCCATTACTTTACAATGTTGAACCTAAGGTACTTTTCTCTTCCTCAAAAGAGTAAATAACAATAAACACATCCAGTAAAGATGATTTGAAATTAGCGAAAGTTTGATACAATTATATCAATCAGTTTAGATAAATTTTTTAGAACACCAAGCTTTTCAGAACACAATAATTCTTTGCAATTTGGTACATATAAACTTATGTAGAAGTGTCTTGATAGTAATTTATTTCTTGGTTCTCTGAAATAGTTACATTCAAGGAGATAATAAAATTCACCACCCACGTAGTGTAAATTTTTTTCTACCAAGCTCACCATAAAGCATATACTTGGGGGTAGTGGATTTATTTTTTTTAAAAAACTTTTAGCACATATTTTAGATAATCTAAATGAACCCGTTCCATTATATCTATTTTTCTAAAACCCCAGATCACAACCGCGTATGTCAGAATTGGGAACATTGTAATATCAAAATGTTTAAGCTGACAGTCAACAGGCAAGTTCAGGCTAAATATTATTTTCTTAAGAAGATACATAGCTTTTCTGGCTTGACTAATTAGGTTCTTAATTCCCATCAAATATCTACCATTCTCCGTTAGGGTCAGCCCTAAATATTTATAATTTCGGACACTTTCAAGTTCCGAATCCCCTAATTTGAACTTCACATTTTTCCTGTTTCTACACTTCCTAAGCATCATAATTTTCATTTTGCTTGTGTTAATCATAAGTTTATATCTTTGGCAGTAATTAAAGAATACATCAAGGTTATGTTGCATTTTTATCGTCTCCATAGAGTAAAACAAATAGTTCTGAATATCTTACTATATCCAGTAAATCAACTGTAACGCCATTACAATTTCAGCTCAAAAAGTGATTCTCAGTGTCATTTAGATACAGGAGAAAGGTTCTCGCCTTGTGTAATACAAGTAAATAGAAATGATTTCTTTCCATTATTTAATGTACAAGACTTTATATCCATATACATATTCATTATCACCTTGAGTATTTTCCCATTCATACCAGTGTTGATCAGTTCTCTCCATAAGCCAACTCTCCATACCCAGACGCATACCTCATTTACGCTAAGTACAGCTGGGTGGTTTTCCAAGTCCTAAGAATGGGTATTTGATATAAAATGAATAATGAGATCGATGGTGTTCAGTAATGGGTCTTGCCTTGCATTTTATAATTGCATTCTGGTGGATATATTATTTCCCTGCCCTTATGCACTTTCATAACCTTCAGAATGCAATTTGCCCAAACTCAGAAGATCAATGAAGTTTCTTGTCTCCTGTAGATACGTTACAATAGATCGCACTGTAAGAATGTCAGCGTGTATTAATATCCTTCTTTGTCAGTAACTGCTGGACAAAGCTAGAAATGCAGATATTGGATAAAAAGCGTTGGATGCTATGTGTTAAGAACCTTCAAGATAAAGTGTATATAAATCTAACACTTTTTAAAGCTATATTTTTTCATTTTTAGTTTCTGTACTCTGAGGAGAATATTAAATTGTTTCAACCACGTTAGGGCATTACGCTTATTCGTGCTGAATGTCACTCCCGACACTACAGTTGCCTCACTGGTTTAAGACCGTCACATTTTCCATACCAATCATCACACCAGGTTTAATTGATAGCAATGCCACCAAATCAAAATTTAAAGTAATTTTACTCTGGGAGACAGTTTGGATGCTAGTAAAAGACGCAAGTGAAAAATAAATTTAACTTTATTGATTAGAATGTCTTGAATATTAGGAGGAAAGATAGACATTTTATTCGGCCTTTTCAAGATACTGATAGAAAATTATCCCTTCAAAGAGCAGCTAGATTAACATTCAATATAAAGTATAAAAAGACTACTATGTGAACGGAAATAACAAATAAAGTTCTCGTCTCCTGCAGATAAGTTACAATAGATCGCACTGTAAGAATGTCAGCGCGTATTAATATCCTTCTTTGTCAGTAACTGCTGGACAAAGCTAGAAATGCAGATATTGGATAAAAAGCGTTGGATGCTATGTATTAAGAAACTTCAAGATAAAGTGTATATAAATCTAACACTTTTAAAAGCTATACTTTTTCATTTTCAATTTCTATACTCTGAGATTAATATTAAATTATTTCAACCACGTTAGGGCATTACGCTTATTCGTGCTGAATGTCACCCCCGACACTACAGTTGCCTCACTTGTTTAAGACCGTCACATTATCTTTACCAATCATCACACCAGGTTTAATTGATAGTAATGTCACCAAATCAAAATTTAAAGCAATTTGACTCTGGGAGACAGTTTGGATATAACATGCTAGTAAAAGATGCAAGTGAAAAATAAAATAAACTCTATTGATTACAATGATTTGAATGTTAGGAGGAAAGATAGACATTTTATTCGGCCTTTTAAAGATATTGATAGAAAATTATCCCTTCAAAGAGCAGCTAGATTAATATTCAATATAAAGTATAAAAAGACTACTATGTGAACGGTGTTTCCGCACACTTGTATACTTTTCTTGATTTGCAGCCTGCAGTCTGCTAACGCCGAAAATACTAAGTTGTCTACACAGCTTGAAAATGAAAGGAAGGCAAAAGAGGAGGACCTTATGAGGTTATTACGTTGTACATCACTCGCCCTCTTGGTTTAATTGAACATATATATATATATATATATATATATATATATATATATATATATATATATATATATATATATATATATATCCACTGACGCAATGACAATGCCAATGCCAAATTCTTTATTACACTCAGGTTACCATACGCAACATATGAGGAAATTATTAGTAGATCACTTTGCATGCGTGTACATCAGTCATGGACGATGTATTTTTGTTTCACAGAAATTGCAATTTAACACAGATTGACAGCATTATTACATTATTAAAGTCATTACTTCAATGGAATAAGATCATGTTGAAACTTAATTACATACATATTGGTATATTTGTGGAGAAACGTTAATCATTATTATGTATGGAACACAAATTAATCTATAGTAAACCCATTACTTTACAATGTTGAACCTAAGGTACTTTTCTCTTCCTCAAAAGAGTAAATAACAATAAACACATCTAGTAAAGATGATTTGAAATTAGCGAAAGTTTGATACAATTATATCAATCAGTTTAGATAAATTTTTTAGAACACCAAGCTTTTCAGAACACAATAATTCTTTGCAATTTGGTACATATAAACTTATGTAGAAGTGTCTTGATAGTAATTTATTTCTTGGTTCTCTGAAATAGTTACATTCAAGGAGATAATAAAATTCACCACCCACGTAGTGTAAATTTTTTTCTACCAAGCTCACCATAAAGCATATACTTGGGGGTAGTGGATTTATTTTTTTTAAAAAACTTTTAGCACATATTTTAGATAATCTAAATGAACCCGTTCCATTATATCTATTTTTCTAAAACCCCAGATCACAACCGCGTATGTCAGAATTGGGAACATTGTAATATCAAAATGTTTAAGCTGACAGTCAACAGGCAAGTTCAGGCTAAATATTATTTTCTTAAGAAGATACATAGCTTTTCTGGCTTGACTAATTAGGTTCTTAATTCCCAACAAATATCTACCACTCTCCGTTAGGGTCAGCCCTAAATATTTATAATTTCGGACACTTTCAAGTTCCGAATCTCCTACTTTGAACTTCACATTTTTCCTATTTCTACACTTCCTAAGCATCATAATTTTCATTTTGCTTGTGTTAATCATAAGTTTATATCTTTGGCAGTAATTAAAGAATGCATCAAGGTTATGTTGCATTTTTATCGTCTCTATAGAGTAAAACAAATAGTTCTGAATATCTTACTATATCCAGTAAATCAACTGTAACGCCATTACAATTTCAGCTCAAAAAGTGATTCTCAGTGTCATTTAGATACAGGAGAAAGGTTCTCGCCTTGTGTAATACAAGTAAATAGAAATGATTTCTTTCCATTATTTAATGTACAAGACTTTATATCCATATACATATTCATTATCACCTTGAGTATTTTCCCATTCATACCAGTGTTGATCAGTTCTCTCCATAAGCCAACTCTCCATACCCAGACGCATACCTCATTTACGCTAAGTACAGCTGGGTGGTTTTCCAAGTCCTAAGAATGGGTATTTGATATAAAATGAATAATGAGATCGATGGTGTTCAGTAATGGGTCTTGCCTTGCATTTTATAATTGCATTCTGGTGGATATATTATTTCCCTGCCCTTATGCACTTTCATAACCTTCAGAATGCAATTTGCCCAAACTCAGATTGTCCATTTGACTGTGTTGCTTGAAAATGAAAGGAAGATCAATGAAGTTTCTTGTCTCCTGTAGATACGTTACAATAGATCGCACTGTAAGAATGTCAGCGTGTATTAATATCCTTCTTTGTCAGTAACTGCTGGACAAAGCTAGAAATGCAGATATTGGATAAAAAGCGTTGGATGCTATGTGTTAAGAAACTTCAAGATAAAGTGTATATAAATCTAACACTTTTTAAAGCTATATTTTTTCATTTTTAGTTTCTGTACTCTGAGGAGAATATTAAATTGTTTCAACCACGTTAGGGCATTACGCTTATTCGTGCTGAATGTCACTCCCGACACTACAGTTGCCTCACTGGTTTAAGACCGTCACATTTTCCATACCAATCATCACACCAGGTTTAATTGATAGCAATGCCACCAAATCAAAATTTAAAGTAATTTTACTCTGGGAGACAGTTTGGATGCTAGTAAAAGACGCAAGTGAAAAATAAATTTAACTTTATTGATTAGAATGTCTTGAATATTAGGAGGAAAGATAGACATTTTATTCGGCCTTTTCAAGATACTGATAGAAAAGTATCCCTTCAAACAGCAGCTAGATTAACATTCAATATAAAGTATAAAAAGACTACTATGTGAACGGAAATAACAAATAAAGTTCTCGTCTCCTGCAGATAAGTTACAATAGATCGCACTGTAAGAATGTCAGCGCGTATTAATATCCTTCTTTGTCAGTAACTGCTGGACAAAGCTAGAAATGCAGATATTGGATAAAAAGCGTTGGATGCTATGTATTAAGAAACTTCAAGATAAAGTGTATATAAATCTAACACTTTTAAAAGCTATACTTTTTCATTTTCAATTTCTATACTCTGAGATTAATATTAAATTATTTCAACCACGTTAGGGCATTACGCTTATTCGTGCTGAATGTCACCCCCGACACTACAGTTGCCTCACTTGTTTAAGACCGTCACATTATCTTTACCAATCATCACACCAGGTTTAATTGATAGTAATGTCACCAAATCAAAATTTAAAGCAATTTGACTCTGGGAGACAGTTTGGATATAACATGCTAGTAAAAGATGCAAGTGAAAAATAAAATAAACTCTATTGATTACAATGATTTGAATGTTAGGAGGAAAGATAGACATTTTATTCGGCCTTTTAAAGATATTGATAGAAAATTATCCCTTCAAAGAGCAGCTAGATTAATATTCAATATAAAGTATAAAAAGACTACTATGTGAACGGTGTTTCCGCACACTTGTATACTTTTCTTGATTTGCAGCCTGCAGTCTGCTAACGCCGAAAATACTAAGTTGTCTACACAGCTTGAAAATGAAAGGAAGGCAAAAGAGGAGGACCTTATGAGGTTATTACGTTGTACATCACTCGCCCTCTTGGTTTAATTGAACATATATATATATATATATATATATATATATATATATATATATATATATATATATATATATATATATATATATACTGACGCAATGACAATGCCAATGCCAAATTCTTTATTACACTCAGGTTACAATACGCAACATTTGAGGAAATTATTAGTAGATCACTTTGCATGCGTGTACATCAGTCATGGACGATGTATTTTTGTTTCACAGAAATTGCAATTTAACACAGATTGACAGCATTATTACATTATTAAAGTCATTACTTCAATGGAATAAGATCATGTTGAAACTTAATTACATACATATTGGTATATTTGTGGAGAAACGTTAATCATTATTATGTATGGAACACAAATTAATCTATAGTAAACCCATTACTTTACAATGTTGAACCTAAGGTACTTTTCTCTTCCTCAAAAGAGTAAATAACAATAAACACATCCAGTAAAGATGATTTGAAATTAGCAAAAATTTGATACAATTATATCAATCATTTTAGATAGATTTTTTAGAACACCAAGTTTTGCAGAACACAATAATTCTTTAAACTTTGGTAAATATAAAATCATGTAGTAGTGTCTTGATAGTAATTTATTTCTTGGTTCTCTGAAATAGTTACATTCAAGGAGATAATAAAATTCACCACCCACGTAGTGTAAATTTTTTTCTACCAAGCTCACCATAAAGCATATACTTGGGGGTAGTGGATTTATTTTTTTTTAAAAACTTTTAGCACATATTTTAGATAATCTAAATGAACCCGTTCCATTATATCTATTTTTCTAAAACCCCAGATCACAACCGCGTATGTCAGAATTGGGAACATTGTAATATCAAAATGTTTAAGCTGACAGTCAACAGGCAAGTTCAGGCTAAATATTATTTTCTTAAGAAGATACATAGCTTTTCTGGCTTGACTAATTAGGTTCTTAATTCCCAACAAATATCTACCACTCTCCGTTAGGGTCAGCCCTAAATATTTATAATTTCGGACACTTTCAAGTTCCGAATCTCCTACTTTGAACTTCACATTTTTCCTATTTCTACACTTCCTAAGCATCATAATTTTCATTTTGCTTGTGTTAATCATAAGTTTATATCTTTGGCAGTAATTAAAGAATGCATCAAGGTTATGTTGCATTTTTATCGTCTCTATAGAGTAAAACAAATAGTTCTGAATATCTTACTATATCCAGTAAATCAACTGTAACGCCATTACAATTTCAGCTCAAAAAGTGATTCTCAGTGTCATTTAGATACAGGAGAAAGGTTCTCGCCTTGTGTAATACAAGTAAATAGAAATGATTTCTTTCCATTATTTAATGTACAAGACTTTATATCCATATACATATTCATTATCACCTTGAGTATTTTCCCATTCATACCAGTGTTGATCAGTTCTCTCCATAAGCCAACTCTCCATACCCAGACGCATACCTCATTTACGCTAAGTACAGCTGGGTGGTTTTCCAAGTCCTAAGAATGGGTATTTGATATAAAATGAATAATGAGATCGATGGTGTTCAGTAATGGGTCTTGCCTTGCATTTTATAATTGCATTCTGGTGGATATATTATTTCCCTGCCCTTATGCACTTTCATAACCTTCAGAATGCAATTTGCCCAAACTCAGATTGTCCATTTGACTGTGTTGCTTGAAAATGAAAGGAAGATCAATGAAGTTTCTTGTCTCCTGTAGATACGTTACAATAGATCGCACTGTAAGAATGTCAGCGTGTATTAATATCCTTCTTTGTCAGTAACTGCTGGACAAAGCTAGAAATGCAGATATTGGATAAAAAGCGTTGGATGCTATGTGTTAAGAAACTTCAAGATAAAGTGTATATAAATCTAACACTTTTTAAAGCTATATTTTTTCATTTTTAGTTTCTGTACTCTGAGGAGAATATTAAATTGTTTCAACCACGTTAGGGCATTACGCTTATTCGTGCTGAATGTCACTCCCGACACTACAGTTGCCTCACTGGTTTAAGACCGTCACATTTTCCATACCAATCATCACACCAGGTTTAATTGATAGCAATGCCACCAAATCAAAATTTAAAGTAATTTTACTCTGGGAGACAGTTTGGATGCTAGTAAAAGACGCAAGTGAAAAATAAATTTAACTTTATTGATTAGAATGTCTTGAATATTAGGAGGAAAGATAGACATTTTATTCGGCCTTTTCAAGATACTGATAGAAAATTATCCCTTCAAAGAGCAGCTAGATTAACATTCAATATAAAGTATAAAAAGACTACTATGTGAACGGAAATAACAAATAAAGTTCTCGTCTCCTGCAGATAAGTTACAATAGATCGCACTGTAAGAATGTCAGCGCGTATTAATATCCTTCTTTGTCAGTAACTGCTGGACAAAGCTAGAAATGCAGATATTGGATAAAAAGCGTTGGATGCTATGTATTAAGAAACTTCAAGATAAAGTGTATATAAATCTAACACTTTTAAAAGCTATACTTTTTCATTTTCAATTTCTATACTCTGAGATTAATATTAAATTATTTCAACCACGTTAGGGCATTACGCTTATTCGTGCTGAATGTCACCCCCGACACTACAGTTGCCTCACTGGTTTAAGACCGTCACATTTTCCATACCAATCATCACACCAGGTTTAATTGATAGTAATGCCACCAAATCAAAATTTAAAGCAATTTTACTCTGGGAGACAGTTTGGATGCTAGTAAAAGATGCAATTGAAAAATAAATTAAACTTTATTGATTAGAATGACTTGAATATTAAGATTAAAGATAGACATTTTATTCGGCCTTTTAAAGATATTGATAGAAAATTATCCCTTCAAAGAGCAGCTAGATTAATATTCAATATAAAGTATAAAAAGACTACTATGTGAACGGTGTTTCCGCACACTTGTATACTTTTCTTGATTTGCAGCCTGCAGTCTGCTAACGCCGAAAATACTAAGTTGTCTACACAGCTTGAAAATGAAAGGAAGGCAAAAGAGGAGGACCTTATGAGGTTATTACGTTGTACATCACTCGCCCTCTTGGTTTAATTGAACATATATATATATATATATATATATATATATATATATATATATATATATATATATATATATATATATATATATATATATCCACTGACGCAATGACAATGCCAATGCCAAATTCTTTATTACACTCAGGTTACAATACGCAACATATGAGGAAATTATTAGTATCTCACTTTGCATGCGTGTACATCAGTCATGGACGATGTATTTTTGTTTCACAGAAATTGCAATTTAACACAGATTGACAGCATTATTACATTATTAAAGTCATTACTTCAATGGAATAAGATCATGTTGAAACTTAATTACATACATATTGGTATATTTGTGGAGAAACGTTAATCATTATTATGTATGGAACACAAATTAATCTATAGTAAACCCATTACTTTACAATGTTGAACCTAAGGTACTTTTCTCTTCCTCAAAAGAGTAAATAACAATAAACACATCCAGTAAAGATGATTTGAAATTAGCGAAAGTTTGATACAATTATATCAATCAGTTTAGATAAATTTTTTAGAACACCAAGCTTTTCAGAACACAATAATTCTTTGCAATTTGGTACATATAAACTTATGTAGAAGTGTCTTGATAGTAATTTATTTCTTGGTTCTCTGAAATAGTTACATTCAAGGAGATAATAAAATTCACCACCCACGTAGTGTAAATTTTTTCTACCAAGCTCACCATAGAGCATATACTTGGGGGTAGTGGATTTTTAAAAAAACCAAAATACTTTTAGCACATATTTTAGAAACTAAATGAAAGGAAGTTCAATAAAGTTCTCGTCTCCTGCAGATAAGTTACAATAGATCGCACTGTACGAATGTCAGCGCGTATTAATATCCTTCTTTGTCAGTAACTGCTGGACAAAGCTAGAAATGCAGATATTGGATAAAAAGCGTTGGATGCTATGTATTAAGAAACTTCAAGATAAAGTGTATATAAATCTAACACTTTTAAAAGCTATACTTTTTCATTTTCAATTTCTATACTCTGAGATTAATATTAAATTATTTCAACCACGTTAGGGCATTACGCTTATTCGTGCTGAATGTCACCCCCGACACTACAGTTGCCTCACTTGTTTAAGACCGTCACATTATCTTTACCAATCATCACACCAGGTTTAATTGATAGTAATGTCACCAAATCAAAATTTAAAGCAATTTGGCTCTGGGAGACAGTTTGGATATAACATGCTAGTAAAAGATGCAAGTGAAAAATAAAATAAACTCTATTGATTACAATGATTTGAATGTTAGGAGGAAAGATAGACATTTTATTCGGCCTTTTAAAGATATTGATAGAAAATTATCCCTTCAAAGAGCAGCTAGATTAATATTCAATGTTTAGTATGAAAAGACTCTACTATATGAATGGTGTTTCCGCACACTTGTATACTTTTCTTGATTTTCAGCCTGCAGTCTGCCAACGCCGAAAATACTAAGATGTCTACACAGCTTGAAAATGAAAGGAAGGCAAAAGAGGAGGACCTTATGAGGTTATTACGTTGTACATCATCCACCCTCTTGATTCAATTATATATATATATATATATATATATATATATATATATATATATATATATATATATATATATATATATATATATATATAGCGACTGACGCAATGCCAATGCCAATGCCAAATTCTTTATTACACTCAGCTTACAATACGCAACATTTGAGGAAAATATTAGTAGATCACTTTGCATGCGTGTACATCAGTCAAGGACGATATATTTTTCTTTCACAGTAATTGCAATTTAACACAGATTGACAGCATTATTACATTATGAAAGTCATTACTTCAATGGAATAAGATCATGTTGAAACTTAATTACATACATATTGATATATTTGTGGAGAAACGTTAATCATTATTATGTATGGAACACAAATTAATCTATAGTAAACCCATTACTTTACAATGTTGAACCTAAGGTACTTTTCTCTTCCTCAAAAGAGTAAATAACAATAAACACATCCAGTAAAGATGATTTGAAATTAGCGAAAGTTTGATACAATTATATCAATCAGTTTAGATAAATTTTTTAGAACACCAAGCTTTTCAGAACACAATAATTCTTTGCAATTTGGTACATATAAACTTATGTAGAAGTGTCTTGATAGTAATTTATTTCTTGGTTCTCTGAAATAGTTACATTCAAGGAGATAATAAAATTCACCACCCACGTAGTGTAAATTTTTTTCTACCAAGCTCACCATAAAGCATATACTTGGGGGTAGTGGATTTATTTTTTTTAAAAAACTTTTAGCACATATTTTAGATAATCTAAATGAACCCGTTCCATTATATCTATTTTTCTAAAACCCCAGATCACAACCGCGTATGTCAGAATTGGGAACATTGTAATATCAAAATGTTTAAGCTGACAGTCAACAGGCAAGTTCAGGCTAAATATTATTTTCTTAAGAAGATACATAGCTTTTCTGGCTTGACTAATTAGGTTCTTAATTCCCATCAAATATCTACCATTCTCCGTTAGGGTCAGCCCTAAATATTTATAATTTCGGACACTTTCAAGTTCCGAATCCCCTAATTTGAACTTCACATTTTTCCTGTTTCTACACTTCCTAAGCATCATAATTTTCATTTTGCTTGTGTTAATCATAAGTTTATATCTTTGGCAGTAATTAAAGAATACATCAAGGTTATGTTGCATTTTTATCGTCTCCATAGAGCAAAATAAATAGTTCTGAATATCTTACTATATCCAGTAAATCAACTGTAACGCCATTACAATTTCAGCTCAAAAAGTGATTCTCAGTGTCATTTAGATACAGGAGAAAGGTTCTCGCCTTGTGTAATACAAGTAAATAGAAATGATTTCTTTCCATTATTTAATGTACAAGACTTTATATCCATATACATATTCATTATCACCTTGAGTATTTTCCCATTCATACCAGTGTTGATCAGTTCTCTCCATAAGCCAACTCTCCATACCCAGACGCATACCTCATTTACGCTAAGTACAGCTGGGTGGTTTTCCAAGTCCTAAGAATGGGTATTTGATATAAAATGAATAATGAGATCGATGGTGTTCAGTAATGGGTCTTGCCTTGCATTTTATAATTGCATTCTGGTGGATATATTATTTCCCTGCCCTTATGCACTTTCATAACCTTCAGAATGCAATTTGCCCAAACTCAGATTGTCCATTTGACTGTGTTGCTTGAAAATGAAAGGAAGATCAATGAAGTTTCTTGTCTCCTGTAGATACGTTACAATAGATCGCACTGTAAGAATGTCAGCGTGTATTAATATCCTTCTTTGTCAGTAACTGCTGGACAAAGCTAGAAATGCAGATATTGGATAAAAAGCGTTGGATGCTATGTGTTAAGAAACTTCAAGATAAAGTGTATATAAATCTAACACTTTTTAAAGCTATATTTTTTCATTTTTAGTTTCTGTACTCTGAGGAGAATATTAAATTGTTTCAACCACGTTAGGGCATTACGCTTATTCGTGCTGAATGTCACTCCCGACACTACAGTTGCCTCACTGGTTTAAGACCGTCACATTTTCCATACCAATCATCACACCAGGTTTAATTGATAGCAATGCCACCAAATCAAAATTTAAAGTAATTTTACTCTGGGAGACAGTTTGGATGCTAGTAAAAGACGCAAGTGAAAAATAAATTTAACTTTATTGATTAGAATGTCTTGAATATTAGGAGGAAAGATAGACATTTTACTCGGCCTTTTCAAGATACTGATAGAAAAGTATCCCTTCAAACAGCAGCTAGATTAACATTCAATATAAAGTATAAAAAGACTACTATGTGAACGGAAATAACAAATAAAGTTCTCGTCTCCTGCAGATAAGTTACAATAGATCGCACTGTAAGAATGTCAGCGCGTATTAATATCCTTCTTTGTCAGTAACTGCTGGACAAAGCTAGAAATGCAGATATTGGATAAAAAGCGTTGGATGCTATGTATTAAGAAACTTCAAGATAAAGTGTATATAAATCTAACACTTTTAAAAGCTATACTTTTTCATTTTCAATTTCTATACTCTGAGATTAATATTAAATTATTTCAACCACGTTAGGGCATTAAGCTTATTCGTGCTGAATGTCACCCCCGACACTACAGTTGCCTCACTTGTTTAAGACCGTCACATTATCTTTACCAATCATCACACCAGGTGTAATTGATAGTAATGTCACCAAATCAAAATTTAAAGCAATTT
>JAECUM010010132.1:0-14700 GCA_016617855.1 Megalonaias nervosa
GAACCAAAATAAAATTATAGACCTTGGAAACCCAACCGCAGATACAGATGCAGCAACAAAAAAATACGTCGATGATCAAGAATCTAAGTACGTACTAGTCAACGGTGGTATAATGCGTGCATTTCTCAACATGAATAATAATGGTATTAATAATCTTAGAACACCAGATTCAGATTTCGACGCTGCTACGAAGAAATATGTATACGATAAGGAAATTCCTATGACAACTTCGTTAGCTACAATCAATAATGAAATGACTACACTCAATACTAATTTTGTTAATCACATACAAACTTTCTTAAATTTTCGTAGAAACATAACCAGATCTATTAATGATTTTTTTGGAACTCCACCAACTGTTGATATCAAACTCTCCGAAATTAACATGAAACTCAACGACATTATTAACGGAATACCTAGTATTGTTCAAAAAACTAATCTGATTAAAATTCCACACGGACAAATTAAAAATATCGTGTACACAGTAGCATCAAGATCATCAACGTGGACACCGCGCGATAATACTCTCGAACACACAGCAGAAGTAACTGGGTTATACAGGCTATCTGTGTACGGTTTGGAAATTACTGCGGCCGCTTCATCATCCCTGAATGTATATCATAATCCTCTGCTGGTGATGCTAACCAAGGACATCAAAGAAACGTTCACGTTGACATCAACGGAAATGCCCCCGAGACGTTACTGGTGGTGCCTGGAATTCGTAGCCGAAACTGTTTAATTACTTAATTAAATGACGTTGTAATTGTATAATGAATCGAGTGACTGAGTCACTTATCGACGTTCAACGTCACAGATACGCTCAAGTATGTGAGTGTCAAACCAAACTAAAAAATATCATCGGCGATTATACAGTAAAAGTAAAAAAATATCGCAGACGTATGGTTGTTATTGATATAATTGTTTACTCAGTTTCCGCTGTTATTGCTGGAACCGGATTATTATTATCAGCAATAACAATGACAGCACCTGCAGTTGTAACAATTGTCGTTTCAACTTCAACGATTATCGCAGGTATTCTTAATATTATCGCTAAGAAGATATCTACGTGTACAAATGATAAATTACACGAGTATATAATAAAACTACACACAGCAACAACATCTTATTCTAAACTATCATCGTATCTTTCTGAGTACGTCAGCGATGGTAAAATATCTGATGAGGAGTTCGCAACGATACTGAAAACCTACGATGAAGCACTTAGAGTGGAACGCAACGCGTTCTCTAGCGATTCTAGTGATAAAGTAACTTGCGATAAGAATGAAGGTTGAATTCCCGAGAGTGCGTTCTATTAAAATAATAATTAAATAACTGAGTATTTTAAATAAATGTCAGCGTTAGAACTATTACAACAGATCATCACTAATACAACGCCGTCAAAAACTACTATGATATCATTAAGTTCGACCAATCCTGAATTTAGCGTTAACTTTCCAACTGCAATTTCAGCAAGTGAAATAGCATTAGCACAATTACGAGTTTATAATAGCTGGCCAAATATCAGGTCAAAATCGTTTGGTGGACTACCACAAACAATTCACTTGTATTTGCAAATAAGAATAAACCTGATGGAACTCCTGATTGGCAAGTTGTTGGAATTTCAACGGGCAGTTATCAAATAGAACAGATTAATGATGAGTTCCAACGCAGAATTAAATCTATTACAGGAAAAGAATCAAAAATAGCAATCACTGTTTACGAACCAACATTATCAGTGGCGATTGAAATAAATTCCCCTGATTATGTTGTAGACATTTATCAAAGTTCGATCAGATCTGTGTTAGGATGGCCTGATGTTCCTCCAGACCAAAAGTCAAATGGAATTCCAGAACCAACCAAAAATGAATTTCTCACAACGGAAAAAAGATTTATAAAACGTCCAGAATATCGAAATGTATATATATATATTTGAATTTCTTAATCAGGATCCACATAATGATATAGTAATTCCTGCATATAGGACCACATTAATTAATATTATTAGAGAAGGACCAGATCGTCGTGAAAAGGAAATAGTTTATGAGGAAGGTATTCAAAGATTTTTGAATCCAATTAATTCTGAGTACACACGTGTATTCGGTAATTTACAAACTCTTTTTTCAGCATTATCACAGAATTATATCGTTGATGTAAAACAACAGGCAATTGAAACGATACAACACTTAAATACGGTCATTAATGATCTGGCTTATGCTAACCGAAGTATTGTTTTGGGAGCAACTACTATTCCTGAACAATTAGAAGAATATATTAAAAAAGGACGCTTAAGGTGGAAACAAGTATTTCTTGATCATTATAAAATAACAGAAGAACAATCACAAACATTTATAATACCAGGATTTTATTCTATTAAACTAAAAAAACAACTCAACGATGTCATTGATGAATATTTCCCTAAAGTATTTACAGCGTGGATAAAAATAGCCCCACCACCGGTTATTCTTAAATATAATAACGATCCATACGGTGGAGGCCGTCATATCTCGCCTGGTATTGTTAATATAACATCAACGATCGCAGTCAATCTAGTATGTAATGTAATTGATGACAGCTATCAAGTAGATCTTTCAAAGTCTAGCCAGGCCCAGCAAGGTTATATATTATATTCATTTAGCCCTCAAGCGCCACCCGGGTGGTTAATTGTATCTGAACCAATTAACCCCGTTTATCTACGTGTACATAATCCGTTATTACCAAGGATACATTTCAAACTTATAGACCAAATAGGACGTATTTTGGATTTGCAGAATGAAGTTTTAAATATTAATCTGTATGTAAGATCATAGAGCGTTATATCGCAAAACAAAAAAAAAATATATCCAAATCTAACTCGGATCAGAATAATTTTTTTTTACTGGGGTAAATCGTAATTATCAGAATAAAATAACCTGTATACTGTTCGTATTCATGAGATAATTCTAACTTAATTTTGTCAATAGCGTTTGAGAGAGGTACAAACAGTTTTACCTAATTATCTGTAACTGCTGCCAGCGACTGTAACATTGCCTGCTGGATAAACTTCATGAATTTATAATCAGATGGTAAAGTGTACCTGTTCCCTAATTTCCGTTGTTCTAATGATTCAAAGTCAGACAGAATTTTTTCAGGATTAAGATTATCAGATATATTCACACCGTTATGCTGTAATATTTTAATCGCAGAAATAATAACATTAATATTTTAAGAATTCATTATATTATTAGTGTTTGTTTAATATTAAAATAAAATCAGAATAAAATAAAAATAATAGTCCCTAAGGGCTGTTTCAAGATGATTATATACATATGATTATGATTATGATTATATACATATGATTATGATTATATCTTAATTAATGACAGCACAAAACACAGAATCTTAATTACAGTAGCGTATTTACAGCAAGCATATTTACAGCACAGTTTAACCCCACGTGAAACCCCTAGGTTGCCAAAGGTCATCCTAGTAGGCTCAGAGGTTATACATAAACTTATCTTATGGACGCATAAACACACACCCCCAGCGAATTCCTAATCGAAACGAAATACTAGAAATTCAGAGGGCTGTCTAGGCATTATGATTTTATGTAACCCCTTAAATCAAGCAAGCATACTTACAGTAACAGTATTTACAGTAACGTATTAACATATTTACAGTAACGTATTAACATATTTACAGTAACAGTATTTACAGTAACGTATTAACATATTTACAGTAACGTATTAACATATTTACAGTAACAGTATTTACAGTAACGTATTAACATATTTACAGTAACGTATTTACATATATTTATAGGGACAGCACAGTTTTATATAAACTTAATTCTAAGAACTTTAACTCTAGGACAACATACAAACTTATCTTAAGGACAATACTACGGGCCTTCTCTACGTTCAATAGAAATTTCTGCACACTCCCCCATCATAATCACCCAGGGAGTGCAAAATTGCACCCACCAAGTGACATGGTGGGAGAGTGTACAAATTTTCTATTGAAACAATAGACGGGCTGGCTACGCCCAATAAATAATAAATTTTGGCATAATATCGGCTTTCGCCCGACAGTATGCCGGTCACGAGAATCGAACCACGGACCTCGAGCATGAAAATCCAGCGCGTTAGCAATCGGCCATCGGACTTCAGTATGTATATATGTTAAAAAAGTTATTATATAGTTAGCGCGTAAGTATACAGAATAAAATCAGAATTTATCATAAATGTATTGTGCATTTCTTAATAAAATCAGAATTTATTGTAAATGTATTGTGGATTTCTTAATAAAATCAGAATTTATTGTAAAATGTGAATTTATTTTCAGTTTCCAAATGCTTGAAACTGCATTACACAAAACTCACAGCTAAAAGTCTGTATTAATCAGAAGTTGCCAAGGATACTAAAATAATCGATAAGTTGGACGAACACGCAATGCCATTCATTTCTAAAAATAACCTCATGTACAATTCACTGCTGAGATATATATTAGCCGATATAACACAGATAATATGTAACTCAGGTTAGCTTGTTCTTTGTTTTGTAATAGTAAAATTAGCTACAATGGGCTTCTTGGAAACATTAGTGTCCTATGGGGCATTCCAAACTGTATAAATCTCTATTAAATACATGTATTTAAGACAAATGGATTTTGCTGTTTCTTGATTACAACAAAATCCTGGAGGAAAATTTGCGTGCTGACTGTACACACAATTACATATCATTTTTATGAACTATATTTATGAAAAAGGAAAATATATCGATACTTACTTATAGGGTTGGACTCTTCAGCCACTTGATAAGGTGCAAAAGCAATGTGGGTTCTGACCCTAACTCACAATATCATTAGTACAACAAGTACGACAACTGCAAGATTTACTATTATGCTTGACGGAGTTGTCTCGCTTAATCATCTGATACCATAGGAACATCACATCAATGAAAAAAAAAACATCTACATAAAACATGAAATTATGAAAGCAAAATGAGACGATACTGGTTCATGAAGAAGGTTCTGGTAGACTAGCATACTGGAATCTGATTTTTTGTAGAAATCTTTTGGAAAAAGCAGATCTCCTGATATTATCTGCCACGTATTTTACTGAAGGTGGTGCTATGTTAAAGTATTTACCAGCAGAATTAATTGATTTAAATATAATTTCTTCACCATCTGTATTTACGGATTTAACAGCCCTTGCGTATCGTGCGCAGTAGCCAGTATTTCCCGACATACACTTTTGAGTTTGTGTAACAATTCGCAAGTTATCAAGCGAGTTTTTCAAGCTTATCACCATTGATGTGATCTATTACAAGTCCATCGTTATTGATCCCAAAATAACACTCGAATACGAACCTATGTGATAATTAATTTTTATTTCCATTGGTATTAAATGCAAAATATCCAGTATTAATAACACTACCGACTGGTTTCTTTAATCTACAGTTCCTAATTACACCATCACGAGATGCTTCATAATTGATGATGATTGGATGCTTTACAAATTCATTTTGCTCCATTTATATACTAATATTATTTGTTTAAATCATTATTTTGAAGATCTAGCGAGATAATCTTCCTCGGCTTTTATAGGAGATTCAGAAGATGTGTTTTTTTATCGTAATATTGTTTCAGCTCTCTGTATATTTTACCACCGCATTGCACACACAATTGAGTTTTTCCTCTGACTCCAACACCACACCGCACACACGGTTTTGGTCCTAAACTACCTTGTCTAACGCATTGCATGTGAAAGCCGCAGAATTCGTTTACGCATGCTTTGTTACAAGGAGAAGTATATCCGATCATAAGCCAATGGCATCGATTCTTTGTTTGAATCATATACAAAAGATTAAAATTCAATTAAATATATATTTGTCCTAATTATAATAATGCAGGAATTATCCGCGATTGAACCTTATGGAGCTGGATTTGATCTTGACAGACTGCCGAAACACAAATTTAGTTTTTCGATGCAAGATCTAGCTTTAACGAATAACGATATAACAAAACGTATCCGTGAAGCCAAAAAGGAATTTCGCGACGATGGTGCGGCTCATGTGTGGTCGACATTCAGAATTGAAAATACTGTTAATGTGATGAATGACAAACGAGGAAGAGAGACTATTGACTACCTTGTTCAGAAATATTTTATTTTAATAAAATTTATTGTAAAGACAGACGATGACACTTGGATTATTCGTGACAAACGTGATTCTGTCCATAAGTCAGGAAATAATATTGTTCTTAGTAAAAATTCCAGACCAGGAATACTTACCGGTATTGACAAACCATATTACAAACTTGCATACCCTGTGACTGCGGTTGTATACGCGGTATATCCGTTAAATAATAAACCTGACGTTAGGGATCTCAAACCCATGAAACTGTCAAGGATAAATTGCGTAGCTGAACGGGTTACAGAACACTTCACAAACGCGATACGCGGAAACGGTTTAACGGATTTACGACGTAAAAAAATAAACACGTGGCCAGAAACAGTTAAAGATACCGGAGCGTCTATCAGCGACGTTGCTGAGCTGGGAAAGAAATTAAAATTCCCAATAACAGTAAAGACGTTAACCGGAGAGATTTTGTACAAACCAAAATATAAATCAAGAGGAGCTTCGATAGATATTATTGATCATAACGCACATGCATGGACTGTGGCAGTAACAATATTTCCACGAGATAGAACGGTTAAATCTTATAATGGTCATGTATTCGATGCTATCAGAAATATCAGTAAAATTGACCCTGTATCTGTGTGGCTGTTTTAGAGTTCGGAATATGATTATCATGATCAGTTTGTACGGTCTAATGGTGATATTTATCGTACAGAATTTCTCCACGAAGAAATGAAAAATCTTGCATTAAAATATACCGCTGATGATATTAAGGTTGAACAATTACTCAATAACTTTTTTACCGTTCCATCAATTGCTGCTCACTACGCTCAGGAGAAAAATTCATGGAAACCGACACGATTGGAATTTCTTGAAGATGTCCAGAAAAGTTGTATCGAATACGGACACGGTGGATTGTGGAACACTAAATACGATTATAATGACGTTATCTCAGTTGATATGGTAGCGTGTTATCCTGGAAGTTTTCTTGGATACGGAGAATGTTCTGAATACTTTAAGAGATTTGGTCATCCCAACACACGAGATGACCAGAGTAGCGATAAACGGACCTTTACCTTTTGATTTAACCGGATTTGCTTGTATAGAGTCGTTCGAGTTTTACGGGGATCTCCATCCGATTGTTTATGCGTGGTTTGGAAGACATTTTTCAGAGCGACGTTGGGCTCCAATAGTACTAATAAAGTACATGCTTGATGCTGGAATTTTAATGTCGTTGAGCGTGAGTGAAGCAATTATATCATACCGCGTGCAGAAACAAGTCTGGTTGCCAGAACCGGATGTATTTAATGATGCTAGGAGCGATTTTCCTAATCCTGAAGATGATATTGTTAAAATTACTAATAGTATACGTGAATGCAGGAGAGAAAGTGATGAGAAATTTGCAAAAGATCTCGGCAGAAAAATAATCGGTAAATTTACGCAAGGAGGATCATATGATCATAAACGAGCGTGTACAAGATTAATCATGGACGATGCTGAACTCGATTTTATAATTGCTGATACAACGGAGAAAAACACATTTATAAGTCGAAGTAATGCTTATTTATCAGACGGAACTAAATTAGGTACAATTGTGAGCTATACTGATGGCGAGTCACCGCAGTTTACTCATTTAAGATCTTCGATGCTAGCGTATGTTTCGATAAATTTATTATCGATGATAAACAGATTTCCTCGTTATGCAGTCAGAGTCGCGACAGATTCATTTTATATAAAAAAAAAATATGCGGATTCGTTAAAACAATTGCGTATTAACGATCATGCATCATGGGGCTAATGGAGAATAAAACGTGAGGATATAATTAGTTATTCTGAATCTGCCGATGTTGAAATTGCGAAAACATATTACAAGAATAATCAAATACCAAGGATGTCATCGGCACCATCTGTATGTGATCCTGTGGCTAGACATAAAACCGTTTATCTTAATGGGTGTGGTGGTTCAGGTAAAACAACACGCGCGATTGAATTATTTAATAATTGTTCTGATATGATTGTTTTGACACCGACACATAAACTCGCCAGGGAAATACAAGAACGAGGAGTAAAATCGTGTACATATCATAATTTGTTTAGATGGTGCGGAGACGCATGGACTCCATCGCGGATGGGTGAGAAATACATTCCTAAAATTATTATCTGGGACGAGATATGCACGGTGTCGCTAGAGGTATTAAAAATATTTCTTGATTGGCTGTTATTGAAGAATACTGCTGTGGTGATGTGTGGCGATCATGGTCAACCACCACCTTTAATTGGATCGTCTCCACATGAGTGGCTGAAAACATTTGTAGATTATTACGAAGAAATAACTGATGACCATAGAGCTATTGATAAATCACTAAAAGAGTTTAAAAGTTAATAAGACTACAGCCAGATAAAATACAATGTGAAATAATGCGTAAAGTAATTCCAGAAACATCTATGAATGATTTTTGGACTTCATGGAGACCTGCTGATTTGATAGTTGCAAGTAGTAAAATAGTTCGAGATACACTTCAACAACAATTATTTACGTTACACAAAGAAAAATTTTCAAATCTACCTGTACCTTTGTGTTATCGCCCAGCGGATACTCGACGACAGAATGTTGATGTTGAGATTCCTGGTGGTGGAATACAAAATCTTGTGTTAAATGATATTGTTTTAGTTGTTGTTGATGTTGTTGAGAGCGCGTTAAGCATGGATAAATCGCCGTGGACGTTAGGATACGCTATAACGATTCACTCGTCGCAGGGATTAACTATTACCGATACAAGTATTTGGATTGTCGATGATCGTATTGAGTGGTCAAATTTAGTTTATCTAGCAGTGTCTCGAGTCAGAAGAATATCTCAACTGGGCCGGGTTATCATGGATTGCTTAATAACCGAAGAAATTCCTGACAGCTTTGTCGATATCAATAAAAAATTAGCGAGTTATAAGCAATGTGACAAAAAAAATAATCGCGATTTTGATATTGATGCTGAATTTATTATAACACTAAAAGCACAACAGAATAATCATTGTGCAAGTTGTAACTGTAATATGCTGTGGCAGTACTCGAGTAATAATCCAAGACAATTTACCGTTGATAGAATTAATAGTAGTATTGATCACACGCGCAAAAATGTGATGCTGACCTGTCTTGAATGTAATCGACGTAGAGGTGCAAGTTTACAAAAGTGAGCGAGGTGGTAATTGTGTATCTATAGGAATTATTTGTAATTGTTCGCGTACAAATCCACGCTGAGGAGCAGTTGAATCTAATCTGGAGATTGCGGGTCTACCTGTAGACCTTACTACGCTAGAAATTTTGTGTGTGGTCACACTCCAGATAGGTTCAGTTGCTCTTTTTCTACCTCCTTCAAGTTCACCAGGTTCATATAAATATCTTACGGTAACATTACCTAATACTGGTTGAGAGGAAGATTTACGTTGTATTGGTATATATTTTTTTGTGATCGCATTAGAAGGTTTCATAGAAGTTGCACGAGTCACTTCGTTGTTAACGCAGCTATCACACTCGGTAACCTTGCAACCCATTCACGAGATCTCTCCATGGACTTAAAGTCAGCAGATATTTCCCTCGCGTATTGATATCCAAATAACCGCTCAGCAAGCGTTCGATTAAATCGTTCAACGATTGCCTGATCACGATGAATTTCTGTGTGTCCTCGTCTGATTTTAACGTTATTTCGCTTCATCAACGATGATACTGCACCAAGAAATTCTTTGCCAGGATCAACCTGTAGCAGTAGTGGCCATCGTAGACCACCACACTGATAAATGCGTTCAAACGCAGATGCAACTTCAGTCGCTGTTTTAGTTGATAATGGTTCTGCTTCTTTATATCTACTCGCAACGTCAACGACGGTTAACGCGTATCTGTATGTGTATTGACGTCTACCAATTTTAATGGTATCGTGTGGTAAAAACAAAATATCTGCTTGATGAACTTCATTAGGGGTACTAACATCAAAATGTGCATACTGAATTTTTTTAGGTGGTGGTAGATAGATTTGCCATATTGCCTGTCGTGCTAACCACGCTGCAGCGACATCACGTGAAACTTTTGCTGCTTCAGCAAGTTTACTAATCGCTGCTTTACCTCTCCAGTATCCTCTTGGGCTATAATAAACAGATTCCATTATTATGATAATAATCAGTTGATTAATTACCAGCCCCTAACATTATTTTACATTTCATACCAGCTTTTACCAGAAAAGCAGCTAATCTTTCTCGAAATGATTTATCTTTTACATTATATATGGCATGAATTAATTTTATATCGGCGAGATGTCGTTGTTGTAGGTCCTTACTTTTATACGCGACATCGTGAATGTGACACGCTTGATCAATTGCGTTTATTGGATACTCTCCAGGTTTTGGTTGGTCTTGGTTATCGAGTCGGATATCGAGACGAGTTCCAGGACCACAATAATTATATCCAGGTAAATGTTTTTCACCAGGATACTTTGCCCATGGAGCTCCTGGTAATTTACCTAACGAAGCAGCGATATCTCCACCTGTCTTCAATGAAATAAATTTGTATTTTTTTGTACCACATTTCACACACCTGCCTGTAAGTGCGCGCCTGTTATTTTTTGTTATTATTGTCGTTAATCCACTGGTGGACGTATGCGCTCTACATCGAACACAATATAAATCCATATTATTATTATATGGATATAATTGACTTCTCAGCGACACGAAAACAAGAGCCAGTCAAGCATCATCCAGCGCTACCAAATTCTATCAGAGCAATTATACTTAGCCCATCTGGGTCTGGTAAAACGCAATTATTACTTAATCTGATAATGCGATGGCTCAAGTGGGATAAATTATATTTAGTAGCACCATCTGTAGATGATCAACGATGTTACGAAGTACTTAAAGATTTTAATGAAAATGCAAAGTCGCTGACGTGTCCTGATAATGATGCTGTTGATTTTATTACCGATATCGATGAAGCTCCATCTATAGATGATCTTGATGGATGTATCAATAATCTCGTAGTGTACGATGATGTAATGCTAGATAAACAATCCAATCCAGCTCGGGTATTTTCGTGAGGCCGTCACAAAAATACAGATGTTATTTATTTAACTCAGAAATACACACAAATTCCTAAAGTAATCAGAGATAATTGCAATATCTTAATTGTGTTCAATGGAGTAGATAATTATACTTTACAAAATATTTATTATACTTGGTGTTCAGGGGATATGGATATGATTAAATTTAGAAACTTCTTTTCAAAAGCACAAACTATTCCGTTTGGATTCATAACAATAAATTTACATGACCCAAGATCTAGATATCGTATATCGTACCGATATGACTGAAAATTGTCAAAGCTACGTTAAAAATCTAAACCATACAAATCACACACAGTTTTCTTTCAAGCTCCTCCTCATCATCATGTTCAGCAGCTAGTCCTTGCTGAGATTAAGGTGCAAAGCATTAAATGTGGCCAACATAAAGCCAAAACGTCATTGCCAAGGTATTAAGTCCGATTTTCTATATCTTTCACAATCAAGGGCGGAGCCACGTAGTAGTACACAATTAATGTTAATATCCTTTATCTCATCCAAGCGTTTTGTTGAGATGCAACTTTACAACTACATACTTTTGTTTGAACTCAAATGAAAAATGTAGATACTAGACAGTTATTGAATTTGCCCAACAAACATGTCTAATATTTTGTTCTACCTTTCTTGCCTGTGTAAGGTAGAACAAAATAAATACAAACCGGAAAACGATCAGGTAATATTTAATTAACATAGTTACTTACAAATTAAAAGGGCAGGTTTAATAAGGGAAACAATGGTCATATGTATCTGTTTCCCTTTGCCTAAGCAAAGTTTAAAACAGTAAACAAATAAAAGAAAAATATTAGGTAATATTTAACTGGCACTGTTGCTTCAAAGGGAAAAAGGAAGCTCTTCGACGATATTGTATGGACAGTCCTTTTGATATACACAACCCAAGAAAATCATGGCGGTATTTTGTCTGCTAATTTTTAAAAGGATACTATCTTCTCGTGCAAAGTTTAAACGTTTTTGCATAAGCTATACTTGAAAATTAATTAACAAAATGATCACAATGCTTACATAGAATGCATTATTAAGATCAATTTAGATATTTATTTGAAGAGGCTCAAAGAGAGAAAAAAATCAAGCAAGTGAAGTATCTCGTAAAGTATGATTCATCTTATATCTTATCTTGCTTAACCTCATCAGGAAATTTCTCCTTCTGTTTTGTAACCATAACTGACATAAAAGTTCTGTAAGAATTTTAATTGTTAAATATGCACAGTTAAGTCTGCTGATACACGGTATTAAGATCAAAAATATACGCACTTACTTACCAAGTTTAACAATGGCATTCCATGTATAATTAAATGCTTACATGAACTGTGTTTTAAAGTACAGAAAATGTGCTGTATGTGTGTCAGATTATATGTCATTTAGTTGATACTAACATTACAAACTATGGTAATAGAATTTAAAAGTTTTATTTTATACATATTAGAATAATAATGTAATAAACGATTACACGTACATGTAAATTTATATTGCCCATATACAATGTATAAAAGTAAATTGCGAGTTGTTCATTATTTATCTATTTTAAAATAAACATTTTTTCATCTCCTGGCCAAGAAATAAAATCATTCTTTTCTTCCTAAAGCACATTTGTTATAATAATTATAAAAGTGATTTCTGGGAAGAAGTATAAGTTGCGTCCTACTTTTAAATAATGCTTGAAATTTCTTCTAATTATCTTAATTATTTGCATAAAAAAGAATGAACATTTAATTTACACAGAATCAATATGGTTCCTGAGGTCTTTGCTAAAACATCCTGATTCAATAGGGTTAAGATGTCAGCTTTTACTGGCTAAAACATCCTGATTCAATAGGGCTAAGATGTCAGCTTTTACTGGCTAAAACATCCTGATTCAATAGGGTTAAGATGTCAGCTTTTACTGGCTAAAACATCCTGATTCAATAGGGTTAAGATGTCAGCTTTTACTTTTAAGAATCTCTTTCGAATGAATCTCAAGGCGTTATATAATCTATGTTGCAGAGGTGACACTGTTTTCCCAGACAATTCTGATTATTATTTTTCAGTGTTATCAAGAGGTTGCGGAAGGTTTGATATATCTAAATTATCAAATGTATCCATGTAAGATGAGACAAGAAACCTCCAAAGTTTATTTCTATCTGTATGGGATACAGTTATTTGAGCTTGAGGTTCAGAACTCAAGCCGATGGCATTGGGATCCATTAATATTTTTTTCTATCAAAATGTCTGCCAGATTCTGTCTTAGTTGTAACATAAATGCTTAAAAAAACCCACGTGGATTCAGGAGCAGACGAAGAAGAGAATTGAATAAGAAGGATCCATTATGAAAATAGATAGGTATTACATATTATGTTGCAACATATACTTCATTACATACTTAATGTAATTTTAGCGCAATATATTGTTAGGACTCGGGTGTCCGAAAGATGGACCTAATCTAATTTGGACTTAATAAGTCCGGAACTCAGGGCCATGAAAAAAAAACAAACAAAAAAAACATCAGTATTGAACTTCCATTCACCAAAACATGCTCATAAAAGATAATGGAAATAGAGTAAGCAGTGGATTATTTGATACTGATGTAAATTCATCAGTGTAACGTATCATCTTTAAATGCATATGCATTAATAAAGAAGCATTGCCCTATTGGAACCTCCACCTCCAACACATGCTATCGCATACGACTGTTTATTTACACTGAAATACTAAGACAAAATAATTTATATCAATTTTCTAAAACTTCTTGTTAATGGTTAATGTAGGAATTTATGTCATTATCCAGCTTATGTCTGTATAATCAAGATCTGGGTTATCATTTCTGAAAACTAATTCTATGGTTGTTAAAAAGAGTTATAACAGGTGCTAACAAACACAAAGAATGGTAGCAAGCAAGGCCTTTAACGTCAAGCCATGTATTTGCTACTAGATGGTTGGTGACACCTCGATGCATCAGTTAACATTATTCCTGGTAAAAGAAAGTAATACGAACGACCAAATGTTTACAACTTGCCATGGAATATACAAGGAGGAAAGATTGAAGTTGTCTTGGAGGTGAAGAAATCACCCACAAATTAAACTTTTGTTAACGAGACTATCTCACATGAGAGAAAACGTCAGCTTTACAATAAGAAGTGCGTATTAAGTGATATGCAAGAGATAAAATTTGTCCCAGCATTTTAAAGAAAAATATACGTCTCATTGAAAATGATTCAGAGGCAAATAGTTTCATGGAAAATATATTATGGGTTTGGTGTTCCATGTTGAGCAGTTATGTGAATGTAAAGCTTTTCCAATGCGTTGGATATATAATTCCTCAAAAATCCTTTACATGCATTCCTGCCATCAAGATGTTAATTTGTAAGAAAAATACAGCTTTATAGGAAATCATTTCAAAACGTTTTAATATTTAAAAACGACCAGAAAAAGTGCGAACGTTGTAGTCTGGGAATTAGAAAATCTGACAAATTTTTATTTTCACTGGACAGCACTTC
>JAECUM010010133.1:0-154412 GCA_016617855.1 Megalonaias nervosa
ATATACATACATACATACATACATACACTGCACAATAGATTTTTACCGCGCAGACGCCAATGATCAAAACCCGTATCAATCTTTATTAGCTCTTAATAGCCAGATGTTTCAAAGAGTAATCTTACCGGAGACAATATTATATCATTAATATCATTAACTTCTTTGCACGCCTAAAAGAGAATTATGTTTGATGTTTATTTATTGAGGTATTTGTTGTATATTTAATACATATTTATTCTATTATGTCTATTTCTCATATATTTACAATAATAATTTACTTAGTTTTACTCTACATTGATTAGATTATTTATTATTTATTATACGTATTTATCTTTTATATTTGTAAAAGTCAATTTTCTATTTATGTATTTTCATTTATGATCATATTTAGCTGCAGAACATGTAGAGAATTGTTTAATAGGTATAAAAGCTTCAGCACGTAAAAGTAACAAAAGTATATCAACTTCTGAGATGTCAAAATACCAAAGCTGAGGGACAAAGGAGTTTTTATGAACTCGTATATCGAATTTAAAGAAAGGAAAGAAGCGTCCCAGTAGCTACAAAATACCCAAAACGTGCACCAGAATCAACAGAACAGAAGGATAGGAAACAAAAAGAGCAAAGATACCCCCCACACAAATCACACGGGTATTAGAAAAATTAAATGATCTACGCAGCGGCCATAAAGATAGTGGTGTCACAAATCTATGATCTTAAATTAAGTAAAAGAAAAAGCGAAAACCAGCAAGTTTTGTAAAATTCAACAAATAATTCATTTACCTAAAATACAAAGTGAAAATTTAAAAATAACACAGTATTGTGATTAAATCCCAAATAGTCCTAAGAGTTCTATCACAAATCCTAAAGTGAGAGTATTTTAAATAATTTCTAGTAGGGTTCCTAATAGTCAAATTTTTTGAGCTGATGTGCCAATAGAAATAGACTGGCAGTAATTCCAAAGTAGTTACTTAATCCTAAAGTTTATGAGCACCTTGTAATTCGAATGAATAACCGAAATAAATAAATCCTCTCTAACAATAATTCAACACAGCCAAATGACTGTCTCTACTACAGATGTTTAAGATAGGAATAATACTTCACTACCTTATATTAGAAACGAAGACACAATTTCAGAACTAGTATGAGGGCTGAAAGTTCGTTTTCTAGATAATTGCAGCTCAGAAACAAGGTCACGTCTATTTAACAGTCAACCAATCAGAAATCAGGTGGGCCAGGCTTTCCAGAGGGGAAAGCGAAAGACCTGAACTGAAATCCCATCAGATTTGTGAACAATGTTGCTTCTACACCCTTCAAGGTGAAAAGGCCACAAAACATGCTTACTCAAACAAATTGACCTCATCCGAAGCACAAAGCCATAATGGAAAAATTGGCTATTTAGTATGTTGTCTACATCATGAATTACAAACAAAACACATACTATAAATATACATAACAGGGGAAACAGTGCCTCTGATTAACAAAGAAACCAGATCGACACTATATAAAAGTTCCTAGAAGGGACTTCAAAAGAAGAATAAATATTAAAGTCTAGATAATTGCAAGCAGCAAATAACGGAGTAAGGAGAAAAAGGCAAAGAAAATAAATTCGGATAGGCGAAGAGAAAGTTTCAGTCTTTCACATGGAAGACTAACTGAGAGTCAATATAATCTTCTAGATAACGGACAACAGCAAACCGAAATTCCATGACAAAAATAAATAACAAAGAAAATATTTTAATGTTTCTAGACGCCGGAAACAAAACGTATATTTTTATGATAAAGCCGAAAGCAATTATGAATGTTAAACAGATTTGTCGAATCTAAAGAATATTGATAATTTCAACAAGATTCATTCATCTTATATACTAATGACCGTGACACCTACTTAGATTTTACATCAAAGGTATCAAACAAAAATCTTACTAAATATTCCTATAAAGCGAAATTGTATTACTTCGAAAGAATAAAGAATAAAGGGAGTCATTACTTGTTCTATTTAAAGACGAGGGCAGTATAATTAAATATATGATATATCGAACACTATAGTTTTAATAATGAAAAAAGAAGATTACGTTAAAGATGTTGAACGTCAGTAAATTAATTAAAATTACAACAAAAAATTTCTTGCACTTCTATTTTCCACTTTGTCCAAAATACATAGTCAGACCTTACCATAGGATTAACCAGGACGGCACATTATATCGGCATGTAATTTATATACAGAGAACCAACTGAGGATGGCATATTATATCTGCATGTAATTCAGACACGGAGACATGACCACATGCAATTCGTATACGGAGTACCAATCGAGGATGGCATATTATATATGCATGTAATTCATATACATAGAACCAATCCAAATGTGTAGATACTGTTTTCCAAGCCGTGGTCAAATCACATCCTAAACTTTTCCCTATTTGTAATTCAATATATAACACCATTAAATACAAACATACTAAATGCAGATGGTATTTAGTCATTTATGATTTTCTTGACAGCAATCCTAATATCAATAAACTACTGAGAATAGATAATTTTAATTTCCTAAAACGTCTCCTGGAAACGAATAATTTACAGTTTAAAGGACACAAATCACATCCGAATACAGCTATGCAATGTCCTATGTCTCCTTATTATGATTCCCTTTTTATTAGAACAATATTTTATTCAATAGTGGAATCTTCAAGCAGCTACTTGGATAAGATTTTTCTCGATATGTTTATGACCTGAAATCACACAAAGGAGGATACACGAGAATTTATTATATCTTTCATACTGAGATATTGAAATATATCAGTGGGTGAAAAATGATGCCGCCACAGTGGCGATAACAGTTTAATGGCTAAAGTTGCCATATCAGTTGAAGAACCACTTCCTTTCTCATTTAGGAATATATCCGCTAATAAGTACGTTATTCAAATTTATATTTCCATGTTTAGGGTTATTTCTTTTATTTTTCTTCTCTCTCTCACTTTCACTGGATGAACAGATCTTAAAACGTCTGAAGACGGCATACCTTCTAGTATACATTTATTTAATCAGCAAGGAGGTACCATCAAGGAAATGCATAGCACAAACTCCAAACAACAAAACGTAGGCTTCGACTTTTCTTAATTAGATTTCCACATTAATCCTGCAAAATATTAGTGACTGAACTTATATTAACTATTGTTATTCGATTTTGTGTTACTTAAACAGTTTCGTATGCCTTTTACATTCTGCGGCAAACGGGCAAATTTCAGGAAAAAACTTGGTTAAATACAGTAATACAATTGTTTCAGTAGTGATTCTAACTCTCAACACAATCATGTTTGAAAATAATGGAGAAATCGGTTGTTGATGAGTGTTCGGTTGCAAACCGAAATTAAGTGACAATCAAAATTTTGGATGCAGCGTCTGTGACAGAACTTGACTTTAACCTTACCATAGACAAACTTCACGTTTGCATGCAGAAATGAACAAAAAGATTCCAAATCCATAAAAGTAAACTTTGTTTAATGATGATCCGCTCTGGAATATGTTCTATTTGACCTTTCTGTGATGCTTCTACAGTACCTAAACAATGTTCACTGAATCAAACTGCGCAATAAATAAGTTAATGAAAATAAACATCTCTTTAATTTCTTTTGAAAACCGTCATTAATTGACAAAATAACACTATGAAGCACATGGAAATTGTAACAGGTCGCCGTCCTAAATTAGTGTAAACTTCGTTTTATCGATGCTGAAATGAAACGAAACATTTTCACTATATACGCATTTCACTTAATGCAACAGTTTTAATTTTGACTTCACTACTGTATTATAAGATTGTGATGTGATGTGATTATGATTTTTAACGTAGCTTTAACAATTTTTCAGTCATATCGCTACGATGTCTACAGTGTGGCAGTTTATAATGATGTCTAGCACTGGGGCATCATGCCGCAGACATGTAGCATGATGTCCCACCCAGTCACATTATCCTCACACCAGGCCGACCAGTCCTAACACTAACCTCTTAATGCTGAGCGCCAAGCGAGGCAGCTGTTAGTACCATTTTTTTTTGTAAGTCTTTGGTATGACTCGACCGGGGATCGAACCCACGACCTCCCGCATCCGAGGCGGACGCTCTAACCACTAGGCCACCGGAGCGGTATATTATAAGATTGTATTATTATGCCCAATAATTAAGGTCATTACACACACAATACTGCCCCAAGGTATGTTGTATAAGCAAGAGCAAAATAAGCATAATTAGCTTATTTTCATGCACAACATGAATGTTAATGCACCATTTTGTTCAGATCATCATACATATGATATATCACTGAACGTTAGCTATTCTTTATTCCTATGTCCTAGGTCAAAGTTTGGAGTGGGTTTTATATCACCCACCCCCAGATGAGGGGACCAACTTTGTATATACAAGTGCATTAGTTATGTGTTTGTGGTTAAGTTTTTGGGTTTAACTGAGGGTTTTTTGCACACTGTATAAATACCATTGTACCTGGAATCATGAAACTTAATGAGGGGGTGTATCGTAAAAATTACTACATCCTTGTAAGAAAAGTAGGTCACTGTGATGTATATTTCATGCTTCACTGACTTTGATAGATTCATTTTCCCTATTTTAATAACTGCTAAAGATAGTGTACTTTAGATTATTTAGGCTGATTTTTTTAGCACAAGGGAGCAGTCATTTTAGTTAGCTGTGTGCTTAGATCATGTACCATTTCCACAAGTACAATATCCAAAGAAATTTCAGCCACAGTACATCAAAGAAACATAGAGGTATACAAACAATCTCTCCATTGTGCATGTGGCCAATATAAACAACTTCACCTTACATCCGCCACTCTCTAAAAATTTCACAATATCCGCAGAGCGCCCCCTTAGCTGAATGCTTCAAAGTTCGTGATCACTGTCACGTCACAGGGCGTACCAAAGAGCTGCGCATAGCGCATGTAGCATACAGTTCAGAATTTACCCATGCCATACAAGAATTCCGGTTGTGCTTCATAACCTACGCGGGTTGATGGCCACTTGATCATGCAAGGAGTCGCAAGAGTATCGAACACGGCAATAACTGTCATGCCCATCAACATGGAAAAATAAACGACGTTCCAGTTGGGTCAGCTGTAGTTCAGTTACTCTTTACAGTTTCTCCATTCTAGCGTGGATAAACTCTTGAGCCACTTTGCGGCAGGAAGTGACGCTTTCCACGGCAACAATGGCTTTACAATCACTTGTCGATTAGACGGCGTCGCTGATAAACCTAATACTTTTGACTTGTTCACCTGCAAAGCAATTTATTCGTACTAGAACACGAGTAACATGAAAAGTTTCAAAACTCGGTTGCCCCAATTTAGGCCATTTATTCGTTGCTCTACCGCGATGGTAATTATCACGATCTGTACCTTCGCACAGACGTGGTGCTGTTCACGGGTATTTTTAAGGCGTATCGCGATTTCGACATGCGATTGTACAAGCTGGACCACGCGCATAAATTCTCATCCTCGTATTTAATAATAATAATAATAATAATAATAATAATAATAATAATATACTTTATTCAGTAATTTAGGCCACCGGCCTATATAACAAAATAGAATATAAGTAAATATAATGTGCGGCAAGGTGCAGAGAAATTAAAAATGGTGTTCATCATGAGTATACGTACATAATTTCCCATAATCGGTGCATTATATTACAAAGATGTTACTACCTCTAAGTATATTTGTGAGGAAATATAGTCAGAATTTTTCCATCTTTACGGCCTGAGTTTAACTTCCTTGCTGGGTTGCGTAAGGTTTATGACAGTCGGCTAAATCATTTGTGAAGCCAACAGCAAATGACCGGTTATGTGATTATTTAGTAACTAGATGGTTGAGTCGGCTAGTCGCTTCAAAGGGATTTAAGCTCTTTGTGTCGCTAAGATGGCCAGATTTCTGCCCTCACAGTTACATGTGAGAAGATTATTGCACAAGCACCGCCGAACATCAAACGAAGCATACGAGCCAATCGGATTTAGAAGAATTTAAAATCTTCCAAAAGGAGGAGCTAATCTCTCAGACACACAAGGGGACAATGAAATATTTAGCCATACCTGTGTAGAATTAATCAGTGGTTTCCTGACCTTTGAGAAGGACGGAGCGTAGTTAAACTACGAGGAAGTATCAAAAAGGATTCTGCAGGAAAGACCACTCCCAGCGAACGATACTCGTAAACTTGGGGAGAGGAATTGAACTGGGAATTATTAGTGAATATTACATCATAGTGTATAGTTGAACCTATCAGAAAATTTAATCGGGATGTGTATTTCCATATATCAGTATGTAGACTAAGGTTATGTGAAGTATACAGAGTGGATTTGTATGCATAATTATTTTGGTATTTCTATGTATCATTCTATAATTCGTAGGACACAGGCAATGAGAACGATTACCATAACAACTGTAGATTGCTGTGTCAGAACATAACATTTATACGGTGTGTGCGTGTGTTACGGAACTTCCTAAGTTATACTGTATGTATGTAGGGCAAGGCGTGTATGAAATAAGTAGACGTTAGTGTGTGAGAAGGGCCTAGTAAAGTGTTCGCCATTTGTCTGAGAAGTCCGTGAGAGAGTGGTAGATTACGAAAATTAGTATAGGGAGAACAGGATGTACGTCCCTTATATTTTCTACAGGAAGTTCCCAAGGTGCACGTAAGAGATGGCGCTGACTCCCTAGAGAGGGAAGGAGAAAATACATGAATTATTACGGGAGTGCAGAAGGAAAGAGTACAATAAATAGCACAGGAAAGGGTGCAGGAGGAAGGAGAAATAACACAAGAAGCGGCAGACGAAGATTGTAAGAGGGAAGAAGAAGGAAGAATAGAAGAGAGAAACGAATGCAGATGAGTACAAGGGACTACTCACTGAAAGGAGACTCTCTCACATTAGGACGTTAACTCTCATGATATGAGATAAGGAAAGGCATTTGTTTACAGGCCAATTGTATTAATTTATGAAGATTAATATCCAGAAATTACTTGAATAGTTTAATTTAATATTAATATATATATATATATATATATATATATATATATATATATATATATATATATATATATATATATATTACCTGGAGTTGTACATGTATTTAGGCTGTCGGCATAGCTGATTGGGGGCTCGTGGGTCATTCAAAATTTAAACGTCCACCTTACTGCCGTATTAGTCGTAATATTGTATAGGGGATGTGACAGTATTATACACCATCCGTTTGAGTTATCACAGATTGTCTAAGTCTAAAAGCCGAATTGATATAGTAAGAAATATTTTTTACAATTAATATATTATTATGACTTATTAGGGATACACATTTTTCTACAGACGGATAGAGATAATAAACTTCAGTATTTCTTGCTTAAATGGTCATACGCGGGACAAACATAAACAGAATGAAATTCATTTTCTACCAAATAAATATTATTTTCCGGCATAATGCACAATACCTATTTTTTTCTCTCAATCTTGCTATGCCTACCTGTCTCTATTTTCAGAGTATGCGCTGAGCATATACTTTTAGCAAGTAACTTCCTTAAAAAATACGATAATCCACATGAAAGGTATTTTTCCGGTCCTAATTCGGTTTTATGCATGCTAGAATACACACGTTTATGTGAATTGTTAATATGACTTTGCCAGTTTTGTAGTGTCGAATCCTATATTCTTTGCAAATATAGTGAGAAAAATTGTTTTTCGTATCCAACATCTTGATTTAGCCAAACATACCCAAAACTGAAGGGAAATATCATGTTTTTAACTTTGGTAGCCCAGGTGACACGGTTAGTTTTATCTAATCTTTTGAACATTAAATAACATTGGTGTGGGTGTCGAGTCTAAGACATTCTTACGTCCTTCAACCAGTATTTAATGCATTGTAAAAACTATGAGGTACAAAGTGGGTATCTTCCTCACTCCCCTAACACAAATGCATTATTGGTAGTTTTAGGAACACCTGTTTGTCTAAGATGCGCTGCTGTCAATAAATCGCGACGAGTTGGGCTTCTTACGGGCATTGGCCAGCACTTGTTTATTGAACAAGGAATCTGTAGCAAGATTTTAATGATTAGCCACCGTTACGCTCGTGCAAACAACCCGAGCTTAGACGGACACAATCCTGCATCCCCAAAAGTTATATAATGTACCTGGTCTCTGATAACTTGTATTGATGGGCGAAGATGTAGCCTATACCTTTGGATGAGAATAATATAAACCAAATTTGTTGGACAGCAACAGCATCATCGGATATTTTTGTGAAGTTGGCACTGAGTACCCAGACGAGATTCACCACGCGCATACTGATTATTCGCTCTATCCAGAAGTGCCGTTGGTACCCAGCGAATGATTATCTCCGTAACAGTGTGCAATCGTAGGTTCTTGGAATCCACAAAGCTTGTCTCACATTTGCGCCGGGAGCTCAGTTATGTTGTTCACGTACGAAACCTGCACTTGGATCTGGTGTTGGGGATGCGTGAGTTGCGAGTCCGCCAGGTGCTACTGTTTCGTCCTTGAGATCCTTAAATCCAGATGAGCACCATCTGGAAAAATCGTTTTCAAGCCAATGGAAAATGCAGTACTAGGAAAAACAATGAAAAATCTGCGGAAGCGAATACGAGTTAGTCTTGTTCTGGATAGTGAGCAAAATAAACTGCGTACACTCTTTGCGGATTCGGCATTGAATTTCGAAAGATATTTGATGGCAAACTCATTTCTGTCAACAGTAAAAAATACAACTAATTGAAGCTTCGTTGGCGGGTCAATGTGAGATCTTTCAAATCTTCTTAATATAAAATTAAGCCGCGGTACCTCGATAAAGTTAACAGTCAACTAGCATAGATAAGTTTTAATGCGTTTGTGATACTTGTTGATCTATGGACCTTAACTGCTTGTCTTCTTTGTATCTGCTTTATCACCTTCAAAGGGTAGCACGTATTTGTGTGTTTGCATACGATCGGGTCCGCATACCCGATCATGTGGGACAAACAAAAGATCCGCCAGGTGAACTTCCTTATGGGTCCTCACATCAAACCAACCACGGGACATTTTCTTTGGCGCGGGTGTGTAAATCTGCCACAACGGTTATTTGGTTAGCTACGCTCGAGTGATCCCTCGGGTGACTTTTGCAGCGCTCACTAACTTTTCAACGGCTGAATCGCCCTTACAGTAACAAAGCGGATTGTAGTATATTGCGGACATGATTCTCTCTTTAGCTACACTTTTCGCTTGCATGCTTGTTATATTTAGGCTCTGCTTCTAAGTGCAATCTTGCCCTGTTTTGATGGTCCATCTGGCGATTCATGTTCTGTGTGTAGGAGACGAAGCAGGGTTTCTTGCAAATACGTTCAAGTCATGGGTGAGATCCACGTCGGCCCGTTGTCGCGGACGAAGACCATTTGATGTGTTGTATGCGAGATTATGTACAAAATGCAGGATCGATGAGGGTTACGGGTTCTTTTCCAGGCGCTGATCGTTTATCGCACAGTCATATATCCAGCCGTGTATCAGACCCGCATTAATTATATCCAGGGATACGTATTTCACCAGGATATTTAATCTAAGGTGTTCAGGTGAGTTTCGTCAGCGTGGCAGAAATATTACCGCAAAGTTTCTTTTCAGATCTGGACATAGAGGGTGTCGCGTGCGATACGCGTTGCGTTCACCGGTGGACCTGGAGGTTCCCCCAAAAAGTAAACTTCTTTGCGCCTGCGATACCGAATCGATCATTACTCGTTAGAACCGCTTCGGATTTTAGTGCGGCATCGCAAACAATGTAAAGGTACTATGATTCATATACAACAATTGACATTCAACATGACATTGTTCAAAAGTGAAAAGCTCTTTATTCGTCATTGAACTCTCTGCGCTGGCAAAGCTGAACTGTTCAGCCACGACGATGGAATCAGTTCTTTGTTTCCAAACTCGGTTCAACTGCTGATCAATTTATTCATGAGATGTTTAAAGTAGGAAAGGTTGTGCGTGATTGCCCCATCGACAGACGATTAGCTGCGTTTTGATGTCCTCGGAGATTTCAAGGATGCGCTTGTCTGTGAGGTGTCCGATGACCCGACGTCAGCCGTTCAGTTCTTTTCCACGTTCGATGAAACCCCAACCATTGTGGGCCTTGACTGGGACGCGAGCAATCTTGTCCTGTATGATGATGTGATACTTGACCGACAAGACAACCCCGCGAGAATATTTTCACGTGGTTGACACATACAAGCTGGCGTGATCTATGTGACACAAAGATAAGCACATGTACCGAATATGATCAGAGTTAACTTTAACTTTTTCATATTTCCTGGACTTGGTGTGCTTTTGACCATTCATCGTATGAGTTTCGAAATGTTTGTGCGTGTCATCCTGGGAACGTATAGTTTTCTCACGATTGGCTTCAGTGAAAAATTTCTGCCGTTAAAGATTGTGTGCTTTGTCTCACCAAAACACGGATTATAAATCTCACGATTGACTTCGGTGGAACTGCCTGTTCCGTTGGGGGAAAAAATCACGCATTTAGAAGCAAATGCTCTCACACTAATGTGTCTCAGGCGAACGTGTCTGAGAAAGGAATTTAACATCCACGTGATATATACAGTGACGACACCAGCCAGCAATGATGCTACAGAGGCGGCTGACCGTCGCTGAAAGCGTGCCCGCGAGTACAAGTATACCTTTTCTACGCACACACGGCTGTTCGCGAACGTGTAAAAGATATGTTGAAGTTGCGACACCATTGATTCAACCCAAGCTGGATACTTCGAAACAAGTAATGAAACCAGTGTCGAGATGATGGCAACAGAAGATAAACCGGGTCTGATAGTTCATACAGCCAAAGTCAATGAATAAACCGTAGCTATTACTGAAAGTCTTCCAAAGCATCGGGGTAATCGGAGAGAACATTTGTACTACCGCTAAAAGCACTTAGATACTCAAAGAAGTCACAACTGAAAGATTCAAATATGCAATAGAGATCGACCTGAGATTTAATGCACAATGGCGTTCGCACGTGGACAGGTAACATCCATGCGTATCATCAACGCAAAAAAAAAACATTACCTGATATATTATGGAAATGGTCCTGATAATGGCGTCCGAGATTGGTTCACAGGAGTTCAGAATGTTCTCGTGGGCTTAATCTAGAGCTCATCAGCGACCGCTATACAAGTTGCATTGCGAGTCGTTCACAGCATTAGAAACGTAACCATCGACCAGCTGAAAAAACGGGGATCGCGGATGTTTCAGTTAATTCGAGATCGACTACAATGATTAGTGACTCAAGCACCGCGGGTACAACCAAAGGCAGTTGCGTTTATGTCGACTGCAACAATGCCTGCGTCAATTAGTAATGTCATAAATGAAGTTGCTCAACAACATTTGTCCGAACTGGTGCAAACCAGCACAGTTTCTACGATTACAAATGTGGCAACGGGAAGTAGATTGCATTGTGGAAGGGACCTGGACAGCAAAGCCATCTCACAAATAGGTTTTAGACAAAACCGATAATGTGTAAAGTTTGGCAATGACAAAATTCAACGATGCACACAATATTGTGTTGGACATTGATGCACCTGTGTTGCGAAATTTTTTGCTGTATTATTCGTATCCGGCTAGGGACATCAAGCAATAAGAGAATATAATTACACATACAGGACACGAATGAGTCCTTCTTGCAAATCAATGGGAAACTTGTATGTGGCAAAGATTCCGATTACTCCGCAGGTAGAAAGGTTGGATTTGTCAACAACTGCATCATGGCGTTCTTCAGCAGCGCGCGAATTTTGTATTCTTTCAAACAGAAATATAAGGAACCCTCCACCACGTCGACCTTTCCATGATAATTCTCAGCCTCACCAGATACAGCGACAATTAAGCAAGATCCGCTGGCCCGTCTATGATATTTCATAAGTATATAACCGATCATGCAGGTCATGTATATGATACCATTGCAAATGTTAGAAACGTGTCAGGAGATGGACCATTTTCCTGTTATAACTGCCATCAATGAAACTTTCAACCTTGGGTTTATGCAGCGTCGAGGATAACTTCATGGACCCTCATTGATGTTTTCGTGTGCGCTTCCTCTCAATCACATATCTCGGTTTTGCAAAGATGTCCGCAGGGTTTGTTTTTATTAGCAAAATAAACATCAATGTTACACTGGATCGGACCGATAATGATTGGCGTGATCGAAGTGTTGACAGCGAAGTTAAGCTGACGAAATTAATAGAGTGGATGCCTGTGTTAGCTCTTTCGCTGACCACAGAATCGCGTTTGTTTATTGAATCCGGAAGTGTGTCAAGGGCGGACTTTATCGCTCTCACATCAGTTTGGACAGAACAAAGTGTTTAGTAGTTTTCATGGCAAATAAGTACAGAAAGAAGTGTTAGAGCACCAAACCACGGTGTTTGTGGCGTTTCAATAATAGGTTAAAGTGAACGGCAGACAAACCCTTACTAGGATGATATATGACAGTTTAGGAGTGTCTGAAGATTTCATTCAGATAAATGGTTACCAGGATCCCTCCGAAGAAATGTTACTTGAATTCGAAAACAATCACGTCGCACGTGCATATCGCAAACTGTGGTAGTACCTGGACCGGCATAATACCATAGTACGGGTATGCAGATTTCCCTAAAAGGCTTCGCCGTGTTGTGCCCGATTTATTACTTTTCATTGGTATACATAAATCCGTATAAACTTTCCGTGGTTGACATGCACTTTCATACTGGTGTAACTCAGGTCGACGTGGACGGTTACAGATGCATTGCCGTGATACTCAATGACAAGTTTTTGATGTTGGAGGGATCGGGTGGTCGAAAGATACCTAAACTAAACTTGTCAGAGAACCTGTTAAGTTTTCAAATGATAATGTTTTACAACGAATTAATGCTGGTCTTAGCGATAACCATCTTAGAAAAATAAAGAGCGCAATAAGAAATGAGCTTTGGGTCACACTGAAACTTTTTCCAACAAAATTAACAACTGGAAATGATTCCTTGAAACACAACTTGATCACTTCAAGGTAGCCAAACAAAAGAACACCTCAGTCACATTAAATTTTCCAAGTCAGAGGTGACGCAGATGTTAAAGAGCGGTGGAATATTCATATTTCTGGTGGTAATTTCAGCGTTGTTTGCGGCTGCGACTGCAACGATGGAAAAAACCGTTGTGTTAGAGGTCCTAAGTGGCGAATCCGGGCTGGCTGCGAAAAAGTGCCTGAAGGCAGACCTTCCAGGTTCATCGATGGACACGCAGGGTCTACAATAAAGGTAAAGGTATTCGACTGCCCGGAACGACTCGAAATGGAGGAAGTTTTCGACTACCCGGGATGACTTTAAAGGGAAGAATTCTTCAACTACGAGGAACGACTTACCATTGATGACCACGGAAGCGCTTCCTTTCGCCAGTTTTGATTTAGGCGATGGCAAATTCAGTCAAGCGTATCCCAAGACTCTCAGGGATTGACTATCATCATGAACTTGGATTCGTCAACAGGATCTGCAGCACAATAAGTCGCATACGCAGTGACACATAAACAACTTTGGTATTTTGACTTGTACGGCATGCACCACTACGTAAAGTTGTTGATTATTTGCAAAGAAATCCCACCACTCTTTAATTCGGATGGACGACCAAATATGTGGATATATTGTCATTGGAACTTTGCGTGTACTCGAGATTTCGCCAAACCAGCAATGCAAACCAGCAAGTGCTTGTTGATTTGCATTGTCGAAGCAAAGTTACTTAGAAAATGCACTGAACCAAAACAAAATGTATCATTACAGTTACGCACGTGAGAAAGCAGCCATCAAAAGTGGCGCCGACGTGGATCTGTCCAGGCTTTCCACTAGAGCGGATTTGACTGAGTTTACCTAAGCGGGTTGTTGTTGGCGTCAACCCAGGCGAGTTTGTGATTTTTAACTAGAACTGCAAACACCAAACTTCGACATAAATTATGCTGTTCTGAAGCCGCATGGATAAATCACTTAGAAACAGGTGTCATGTATATTTAATTTGTATTGTTTGTTGACTTTTTTCTCCATTATGATATGTTATGTATAACTGCATTTTGTATTTAACCTTAGGCCAAAAATCAAGTTGATGGTTTATCTGAATAGGGACATTTAGTTCGTAAACGGCTGAATACATAGCTAAAATGCTCTCTATGATTGTGGATTAAATCAGATCATTATTAATGGTGAACATATTTATAGTCTTGATTCTGACCTTAGAAATTTCTAGAATGGAAAATTCCATTAAGTTGACAGAGTCTTTCCACAATGATCATTGTGACCTAGGTCAAGTAGAGGGGTATATACTATTGTTTACCTGAAAAATTACTTATTTTAACCCTAACATCTGAAGGACATCTTTGATAATATTAGTGCGATATATCAAAAGACTGCTGGCATATCATCACACTCCAGACCACTGGCATATTAGCATATTTGAGGCTACAGGCACATCAACACATTCAATATTGAAAATTGTTTGGAATACCAATGAAATTTAATTGGAACTATATACATTTGCACTTGTGACAGAACTTTTAAGACTATCTGGGATTTAATTCGTAATACTCTAAGTTCTTTATAAACGTTCACTTTGTATTTTAGGGAAACAAATTATTTGATGAATTTTACAAAACATTTTAGGTTGTTTTGGTTTTTACTCTTTTCTGTTAGCTTAAGACCACAGAAGTGTAACACACTGTACCGGAGACTCTGGCGTGTCGATTGCATTTATCAAGAACTATGTTGATGCAAACACAAAATCGAAAGTTAAGAAATCTGGCGATGAAATGAGTAGGGACCTTATCATGAGCAAAAACCAAATCCAACGAATGCATGAGCCAATCGACAACACTGATGATGTGACAAAACATAAAATGGATGGAAAAAACCTCTCGGGAGCTACCTGGCTTACTAAGCACTGGCTAGAATTCTGTCCTGCTAAATAGTCAATATATTTGCCTACGCTGTGAGCTTTATATTCCGTGACTGGCTAAGTTGAAGTAACACAGAAATATGAAGCATCCTGATGGTTTAGTAAATCTTCGCTCACCACGAGGGGCTATATCCTCTGGGGTATGCGATGTAGGGTATGTCATGCTTCCGGGGATGTTTCGGGATGCTTGGGGCTTATGACTTAATGCTAATAGAACTGGATATTATTCATTCACTATGTACGCGTGTACCAACACATGGGGTCTATTAGTGTTTGATTAATTTGTGAACTATCTAAAACAGAACATACCAGGAGCGGAACCGAAGAGTTCAACAACACAAAAGCATGTTTAAGTTAGAATTTCTTTATTCAAGTCAGATACCAAAGATAAATCATTTAGAAAGAACGTCATGGAAGGAATAAGGATACAAGGGTTGCAAATAGAGCAAGAAGCGCAATTAACCTTCTTTGCATTTGTCCTGAAGACTGATATCTTTGGCGGAAGCGACGCTTGCAGAATTTATTCCAGGTGATGATGAAGCATGAATTGAATTGATCAGCTGGGAGGCATTTTCTTCCACTGGCCAATGAATATCTACGTGATAACGGGGTTAACAGACCCTCATATACGCCTAAATATACTTTCGCCCAGGGTCAAATAGAAATCAACACTTGGGACCACCCAAATGTACCAATACTAACTCTGGGTCAGCATGGAATCATTGCATTCGCTCGCGAAAACACCAGGTCACTGACAAACTGTCGGATGTGAAAACATACAGAGATTGTATCTAAAACGATGAAGTGGAATTCACCGACAAGCCTACCACGATAAAAATTCCCCGTCAGATATATCGTGGACCACCAAAATTACCTCGACCAGTGAAAGAAAAATTCAAACGCGCCGTGTTAGAGTTCTTGGAAGAAAAAACGAGCACGATCAATGACGACACCAAGCCGGGGTAGGTGGGTCATTTTACGTTATTATAGGTCAATCTAAAGGCATGCAAGTTATCACTGGAGACAAAAATATTCCCCTGGAAGATATTTGATCTAATTGCATGGCAGCTGTACCAGTAAAGAACATACTTGGTCGGAAATGCGTGTGCACGTTACAGCTGAACAAGGCCACTCTGTCGTAGCAATTGACCATCAAAGCTACCGACACTAAAAATAATCGAATCGGAACAACAGCTGCAAATTAAATCATGAAGGGACTATATCGATTTTTGATCTAGCAATACATCTGTTGATATTGTTATGGTAATGCATAGCATTTATTTAACTTTAACCATTTGTTGGGATTTTGTTTTACCTCAAGACGAATTCCTGCAAAACTAGTGGCACAAATTTAGCAGCGTTTGTATAGGCTTTTTTATTTGGTTTGCCCGAAAAATATAACATGTAATGCTGTAATGCATGTTATGCCAAGCAAATCTAGCACTATTATTATATTTTTTTCTTCTATTTTGGTCGAAATTCAAAACAGAAACAATGCTGACTCAGGTGGCACACGATCCATTGTTGTAGTGGGCAAGTGGCGTTGTTTATATATGTAACTGAATAGCATTTTGTAAAAAGACCACAGTTATAAATGGTGGCCATTTTGAACTACTCTTATGCCCGTGGTTGGTATTACGTCTTGCTATCTATACCGACGTCGTAACGACTCATTAACGTGTCAGCAATTACAGCGACGTAAAAATATGTTTATGTTATTAATTTTGTAATTTAAACGTTTCCGTGAGTAAGTTTTGCAACATCGTCCAACGCTGTTTTGAAGCAGTATCTTTCATATTGGGCATCTATAGTCAAATATTTACTCACCAAAACTTTTCAATCTGGGATATATAACAACAGTTACCTCCTATTGTCTTTCCTAGTGTCGAAGTTGTTTGATTCTCACCAGAAGCAGATGAGGATACATGATGTTTTGACTGTATCATCGTCATCTTTAGCATAATGTCATCATCCTTGCTTCACTACATTGTTTTGCCGATTGACGTCTTTAATCGATTGTTTCATTTATTAGTTTTAGGAAACGTAGCATAGAGACAGTTTCTTAATAAAGGAGTTAAACGGGTACTTCTTCTTGTGCATAGGGATTTCCCATAAAATGAAATAGGTTTTACAAACATGACGATGATAAAGTATTGAGTTCCAGTCGAGAATTCCCCTTTTACCATAAGCAAGTCTTTTGTTCCGTAAATTTCCAAACATATGTACAAGAAAGACATAGTGTTATGTATTATTCAAGCCAAGAAAGAGCACGAATAATAATGTCAAATATGTAGGTCAACATTTAACAGTTTGCTGTAGCATTTAAAATGTTCCCAATCCGCTTTTAGTACAAACTTAGCCAACGTACATGTGTGTGTGTGTATGTGTGTATATATATATATATATATATATATATATATATATATATATATATATATATATATATATATATGTATGTATGTCATGGTTGATATTGTAACAGGTGTTCGCGTTGAGTATTTCTAAAAACATATAAGTATGGATCATATTGACTGCATTTTTTTTTTTTTACAGCGATTAATGTTCCTATCGACGACCGGATGAAAAATGGGGGATGAGTAGTACATTCCCCTGTACATTGCTAGATTGATGTCCTTTGAGACATGATACTTGCCCAGTCCATTTTTTTGTTTTTACAAATGTTCTGTTAGGACAAATATCAGCCTGAATATCAGCCTGATCAACCGTGTATAAGTGAACTGGAAACTTTTATACACTTAGAGTATATCTGAAGACTTGAATTCCATATACTTCTCGAAAGACTATCAGATATATTGCCCCAATTCACCATTGCCCCGAACGAGGAACGGGGAATGTAAGTACTTAGTGATTACATAAATTTCTTCACACAGAATTTGAAATAAAGTTCAACTAATTTATGTTTTGGTTTTAAATCAATTACTTACGTATTCACATGTATTGTTTTGTTTGAGGTATGTTTGACGTTCTTTGTTCCATTGAAGCATTCTTTAATATTCTCCACCATGACCTTTCTAAACTCGGAGTATTTGAATAAGCAGACAACAGAGCGGGACTTGTCTGTGGTAGTAAACACGCCAACAATCAATCCGTCTGTCTGGTTAATCTGTATGTACTGCATGGCTTTCAACACTTTATACTCCTCTCCAGCACAACGAATTGGCATCTCGGAGTACGCATACGGATACGTTTGACAAAATTTAGACACGGTCGGTCCATATTCTTTCTGGTTCATAAAGTAGTAATCCAAACTTTCGATTGAAACCCCATAAACGAAGTTTTCTACCTTACCAACCAGTTCATCAACAAGGAAAAAGGCCTTTGTGCTGGATATGTCGCACGGTAACAGTGTAGTCTCGTCCTTTAGCTTTGCACTGGAAAAACCTTTTGTCAAATGTATCTCAAAAAGGTCATATGTTGATCCCATCCGGATACAGCCGTCTGATGAAAATAGGATAGGGTCAAATCCACTGTTTGCTGCCCCACTTGTGGATTGTGTTATATTCCTATACAAAGTTAACTGTGTTCGATTTCTTATCTGGCAGCCTGAGAAAAGTGCACATGTCATTAAGACCGTGTCCGTCGGAATGCTTTCAATTAAAAGCAGAACATTTATCAAATTTTCGCTCTCTTTGGCTGTTCCCATTACTGCAGACGAAATCAATATGAGGTTAGAATCAAAGTGATAGATTGTATTCACAGTTCCAACGTAAATATCCCCAAATTTGGAAGCTGCCATGCGTGATATATCTGTACGAAGATTCTCACTTTTCAACAGTTTCCGCATCTGTACACTTCCGATTACCATTGCCACTAGGATAAGAAAGTATGTGACCACTCGTGCCATCGTTAACACTTCATCAGTTCGAGTTAATCTGTAATATTATTTGAGAAGCTATTTCAGTTTAGAAGTCAATGAGACAATCATGAAAGTTACTCAATAAACATGTATGAGGTTGCAAATACCGTTTTTTCTGTTGTGACTGGTACTCAGTGTCTTACAAACTTACCTTCTCATTATGTAATTAATTTCTATGTTCATCGTTTATCAAATATCATCTCCTTTGCAAATATTTGAAATAACATAAAATATCACCATACTGTATAACTTTTAAATGACAATCTCTCTTTTAATATAACAGAAGATCATTGTATGATCGTGATTTTCTGTTCTCACCCGGCCTTATCTGCAAAATATTCGTTTCTTTTCTTCTTGCATTAGAAACTTTAATACCCTTTAGTGGCATGGGAATATTAAGCTTTTCCATGCTTTATTATATATGTGTATTTCTAAGATATCGCGGTAAAAATGTATTCAACTTAAAATATTAAAATATAAAGCTATAGCAATAATAATAATAATAATAATAATAATAATAATAATAATAATAATAATAAGTAAATGAATAAACAAAAATGGTCATTTGCTCAAAGTTATGATACTGTCTACTTACAGACTTTGTTCTATAGCATTTTGAGGAAATATGTAATAAAATCATCACCATTTTCTGGATCAGTTACAAGTAATCTATGTGATTTTGGTTACACAATGCTATAATCACGTAATTCGTAAATATTTGGAAATAAAACTTGTCTTGAAACCATACTTGTAAGAATCTGTGTATTTATATGGAGGACTCTAAATTAATAATAATGCATAGAAATTGTTTAAGTGATCAAAGGAGAAATCGTGATAGAAATATAATTACGCTCATTAGTTAGATTGATAAAATGAATAAAATATTATATTTAAAATGGGGAGATACTTATAGTTTCGATATTAATTTAATGATAACTGCAATAGTGATGGTAGACGCAAAAGTGGTTTTGAATGCGCAATAATAAGAACGGAAAGTAACAGGCCATACAAAAGCTACCTCTTTAGAAATTCCAAAAGACTTGCATGATAAAATTATTGAATAACACATTTTCATGTTTATTATTAAAGATACTGAACAAAAGGTTCCGAAAGTAGACACCTTCCTTAAAATTACAAGAATATGGCGTCATAGCATATTTTCGTGGTGTGTTACAGCTGAAAAGGCCTTTTAATATTTTGAAATAGTTTAAATTGGAAGTTTTGCATTAAATCATTACGTTTTATGAATCAGTAAATATATCGTAACGACTTCTACTTTGCGTCGGTCAATATTAGGTATCACTGGTTTATAAAACTTCATATTCAACTGTTAATAATTGTATGATATTGTTCTTTTGTCCGACACTTGTAAAAAATTTCAGCCGTTTATGTATTATTAATTACTTCCGTTTATGTATTATTAATTACTGCTGAGGTCTATGAGATTTCTAGAAGCGCCGATTATTTAATGGCCAGATAATGTATCTGTAAAATAAATGGAATCCTGTGTCACGATGCCCCAGGCCCAAGCTGATTATGAAGCTAATGGGAGCATGATCTGAGATGAGAAGGCATGGTTATTGGGATTCGGGACAATACAGTTAGAGTGTAGTAGGGTTAAAATCAGTTTGGATGTAGAAGATATAAATGTGTACATTCATAGATATACTGACGTTAAATAGCAAAATAAAAGAATAAGAAGAATACACTAGTTGTGTTACTCATACCACGCGGAATAATATAAGTGAACAACAAGGCCTCCTTCACATTAGTGGTGACAGAAGTGGGATCAATTACGAACTTAAAAGGATTATTTTTGATGGACTCTGAGAAGATCAAAAAGCAAAAGGAACAGACGAGACAGTATTGAATTGTGTTTGGACAAAATGGAGCTGACACACAACCATAACACCTCCAAATTTTATGGAGAAATGAATATGAACGATGACTTTAAGGCTGTCATACATCATATGTGAGGATATCCGCAGCAAATAGATGGAATAGTGGTAGAAAATTGGCGAAGCTTCCAGCACGGTCAAGGAGCTTGGTCTTCATTCAAGGACTGCGGCCAGGGCTGAAAGATTTGTTATGATAAATGATCCAAAATCCTTTGAATAGGCATTCGGGATAGCAAAATATAAGAATAGTACGGAAAATCTTATTGGACCTCAGTCCATACAAATATTGAATTGTGATACTCTGATCAATGACAAGATTCAAACCTTAATTGAAAGAATGGAGGTTTCTTAGTGAAGTTGCTTCTCTGAGAACTCGGCTTCCTCCATTTCGAGGTCGAGGATGGGCCTATAAACAATTAAGCTTTAATGGATGAGTTTGGGTCACTTACGCACCGAGATAAATGAGAACAACCGAGGGTATACCAGTAAGGAACTTAATCTTTTAGGCAGGACAAATAAAAAACAGTGTCTTGAAAAGTATAACCAATTGGAATCTTTAAATATAAACCGGTCCCCTTTCAGAAAGGGCAAATGATCTACAGAAGCTCAGTACAATTCTGCAATAACATTATCTGAAACCATGACCGATGCCAATGATTATTACAGCCATCTACCAGACACAATAGTTACCTCTGTAATGGCCAAGGGCAATAGTGGAATATTTAATCCAGGAAGACTGTTTGGTCAAAAAGACAATTTATATTTTGATACGATCGATAAGGTGTCTTTACTGAATGAGAGAAGTTTGACAATTTGTGGTCATCTGTGTTGGTAATGATGGATACATTAGGGAGATGTATGTTGTCAAAAATATCCAGCATGTCGCAACGCTCATAATGGATATTCTGAGACAAATTAATATTCTGAAATAGTTTAAATTTGGAAGTTTTGCATGAAAGTACGCGCTAGATGTACCAGACAATTCAGTCTCCTGGAACAGTTGTTACGTGAAATCAATATCAAGTGTGAGAGAAGACAAAGAAAGAGAGGTCCAACTAAACAAGCTGAAGGACATTAAATCAGGCTCACAACTACAAAGGGTGGTAAATTACAGGAGAAAAATCCAAATATAAAACCGTTAGGAGTTTCTTGTGTGACAATACCTTGCGCGAGAATAGAATAAATGCCCAAAGGGTGACTGCCGTGGCTCCCGATTGCGAACTGATAAATGATGTACTATATCATATATGGTCGCCAGTTCAAACAGGTGGACACATGAAAGAAAACAGTTATACCAAGCTCATTAATTGTCGAAGAAATGCACAGGTGTCATAATGACATAACTGTTGGACAGCTTGGATTCAATACAACATACAAAAAAGGGTGCAAGATATTTTCTACTGGGTTTATATGTTTAAGGCCATAGCCTTTTGTATCAAATCTTGTGTAGACTCTGCCTGGAAGAAAATCCCCCAACGACAGGAAGCCTGCACCATTAATCCCAATATCCGAGGATGAACCTATCAGTCTTGCAACCGTGGAGGTTCTAACCTTGTTAAAACTAAATGATCAGGGCAATGGATATATTGTTATTTTCACAAACTATATGAAGTATGTGCCGTGAAGAATGCTGATGAAAACACAACCTCAAGACTTTTTGTTGAACACTGTGTGTGTCGCCATGGGCCAGCCGGTGCCTTCAGAAGATGGAAACATTTTACTGGCCGACTACTGAATGACATATATGCATTAGTAAATACCAGAAAGGTATATAACCCAGTTAATCGCCCTTACGGTCTCGATGAGTGATTTAATGCCACATTGACCAATATGTTTTCTATTTTTGTGTTAGACCACCAGAGAGACAAATACCAGAAGATCCAGAATGTGGAAATATTTGACACTTTGTATGCGAATGTCAAAGGTGAGGGGCAGAAAAACAGTGTATTGTCAGTGTTATGTATATTTAATTTGTATTGTTTGTTGACCTTTTCTCCATGATTATATGTTATGTATATTTGTATTTTGTAATTGACATTAGTCAACAATCAAGTTCATGGTCCACCCCACTATTGACATTTATTTTGTGAACAACAGCTAATATTTCAATATGGTTGTAAGTTCAATATTCAGATAATTATTAATGGAGGAAACATGTATATTTCTATCTGAGTGCAGGACATTAGTTTTTCACTTGCAAATTCCTAAATTTGTTGACAACGTTGAATATTTTAGAAAGTTAACTGACCCACATTCTGGCTCTATTGTTGGATCTTGGATTTTTTATATCAATGTTTTTTTACTTAAAAAATTATTAATTCCTACCATACCATCTGAAGTGGAATCATTCTTATTGTTGTGTTCAGTTTTTTCGCCTGTGTGGAACTATTACGTACTGGAGCTACATAGTGCTTAACAATATTCTTGGACTAAATCATTAATTTGGAATCATAATGAATTCAGTCATGGATATTTTGGATTATATTATTGTGATACATCAAAAGACTGTTAACATATCTCCAATGTTTAGGCAATTGGCACGTTAGTACATTTGAGGCTACAGGCACAATATCACATTCAATATTGAAATTTATTTGGAACACCACTTGAATTCAGTTAGAACTCTACGCATTTGGACTTGTGATAGAACGTTTAGGACTATTTGTGATTTAATTCACAATAATGTAAGTTATTTTAAAAATTTCTCTTTGTATTCTAGGGAAATAAATCATTTGTTGAATTTTACAAAACATTTTGGTTTTTGCTAGTTTTTGTTACTTACTTTAAGACCATAGAATTGTAACAGACAGATACAAATATGCTAAGGACACAGCCTGGGTAGACCCAGAGAAGGTTACATCTCAGCATATCTATGCCTTTGAGGAAAAAAAACCTTATCTCCGCAAACGTAGCTGCTAACAGGAAGAAATAATGAGTACAGTGGATTTAACGTATTAACGCATGGAATTAAGTCAGAAGTTACATGAGCACACTATATATTTATGTTACATATTTTTCAACAAGTACCTATTTTAGTATTTCTTTAGTATTGCTTGTGTATTCTGTTTTTGCTATTCGTGTGTCACTCTACACATAGGTCAATGAATTGTTACGTATATGTAATTAAATTGCTTGTGTGCTAGTTTTAAAATCCTTTTTTATTTTATTTTTGTTTCATTACATTTTATTGTAATGATAATTTTCATTGGATTTGAATCTCTTTTTCGGAAAATTGGCTTGACCCGATTAGATTATAACGATTTCTTCAGCACTATTTTTAGCTCACCCTGGTTCACAGATCTTGTAAACATCGGGTAAATACGATTGGCTATTACCAAGGTCATTTTCGGCCCACGTGTTAGCTATGATTGTAAACAGCCTTTTTATTATATATTTCCAGCATGAGAGTTTGATTCTTAGATAGGGCTATTTTAGCTACTTGATAAATGGCATTTTTTTATTGCGCTGTTCAAATTAGTAAACCACGTAGTCAATCACGTGAGCTACCATGTGATCTAAAATCGAGGCTTAAAACAGCCATTTTCTACTAAATATATTCAGTCGTAATTTTTACACCTCAGAGCTCAAGGTGTTTTATTATTGAAGCCAGATTGTTTTGAAGTTCATCTATTTTTTGGAATTTAATAATTTATTCTCTAGAAAACTAAACAAATGTACTTTTTTTTTATAAAAAGTTGATGGACAAAGAAATTCAGTGGAAATTTATTCTGGAATTCTAAACGGAAACATAAACCGTGATTCAACGAGGATCCGTTGCCATAAGTACAACGACCTTATCTGACGTCATCGCCTCCATACTGGAACGTCATCGAGATTCGAACCTGGATTCAATTAGAACTGTTTATTGATAGGACTTATATTCTTCAATTTTAGGATTAATATTTGGATTATATTCACAAACCGTAAGACCTATTTCATATTTTACGTTGTTTTCTAGGGAAATAAATTATTTTTGTTAAATTTACAAAGCTTGTTGGCTTCACTCTTTTCTTTTGTTACATTTGTACGAGCCTACACGTAACAAAATAAAATTCTAGACAATGTTTGCAAGCTCTGACCTCCGTAAATATAAAATTGGTGAGATTAGAGAATCTCGTCACATTGGCTGCCATTAAATGTAACTGTCCTTTGATGAATTGTGTTTACAGTTCTTGCAAGTGAGAACTATATAGTACGATTCACACATTTGGGTTGCAAACAGTGACTGTGAATGTGTTTGTGCTGATTGAATTTATTAATAATACTCTACTTGTAAATACTTATAAATACCTGACTGATTATGTGCAATTGACAGAACATTTATACACACTAACTGATTTTACTCATCTTTTATGCATACTGTCATAGCACGTCCTGTTTTCAAAAGTTTATATATAAATTTGGAGAAACAAATAACAAACTTTATCGAGTACTTTTAAATGTACAATGACTGAGGACAGTAGAAGATATAAGTGAATTCGTTCATTAAAAGATAGATTTGAAATAGCAAATTAAAGGAATAATAAGAATATGCTTGTTGAGTTAATGATGCCACGTGGAACCACATTTGTAAACAACAAAGTGTCCTCGAAAATTGTGAATGCTTTTCCAATCTAGTCGTCACTTCATATACAGTCTGGTTGTATTTGTTCGTAGAATTATAAATGTTAATGAAAGGGTGATAAATAGCTAAAATGACAGGGTATCCTTGCTTATGAAAATATGTTTAACTCGGTATTGTTCGGCTTTCTACAACTAGAAGCAATCAATATATTTTATTATTGGTCATTTTAAAAATGTTGCAGTAGTTTTGTACAGAGAGATATCGCTTTTAATTAACTCCCGCAGGCAGTCTCGTCCAACTTTAACCGATTATAATTAAGCGAATGAAAATGTTCTTTAAAATTATCCGATTCGATCACGGTGATTCTTTTTATATTATTCTACACCACCGGTACCACGTCAGGCAATTAAAAGCTGAGCTTTTGAAGCTCAAAGGTGTCGATCTGGTTGATATTGTTATGGATATTTAATTTAATTGTTTGTTTGTTAGTTTTAAATTTTTTAATAATCCATTACATGTTATTATAAGGTAACTTTGTTTACTGGATTTGATATTATCCAGAATTGAGTTTAGTTCTGTTTGACCTGACTGATATTTTTTTAAATTTCATTGATAAGCAACTAATAATAGAAACATTGTATCTAGTTTCTGACATTGTCTCCAAAGTCAGTGACAGTTTTGGTAAACAACTTTTTTCTTTTTATTGTTTTAACTTTCTCAGAGAAAGATTCATTAAGTCAAGGTCATACCTGCAGTACGTGACAAGTAACATACAAACTTCTATTTTTTTTCCAGAAGAATGAACTTTTGACCCTCATCTAGAAAGAACATTTAGCGACAATTCGAAAATTCTTTGACAGACTCACTGATGCAAGTTTGACAATTAATTTATCCAAAAGTGAGTTCTGCCGTGCTTGTGTAACATTTCTAGGACATATAGTGGGACATGGACAAGTTAAACCTATATAAGCTAAGGTCAAGGCTATCTCTGAATTCCCTGTGCCTGTCAGTAAAAAGCAGCTGATGCAATTTTTGGTTATGGCTCGATACTATCGGAAATTTTGTTCGAATTTTTCTATAATTGCTGAACCCCTGACAAATTTATTGAGCAAGAAAAACAAGTTTCTTTGGACTGAGAAATGTCAGGAGGCTTTTGATAAGTTAAAGACCATACTTAAGAGTGCACCAGTTCTTACAGCTCCAAATTTCAGTCAATTATTTAAACTGTCTGTTGATGCAAGTGATGTTGGGGTTGGAGGATTATTGATTCAAGAAGATAAAAATGGTGTTGATCATCCAGCATGCTATTATTTTAAAGAAATTAAATAAGCACCAAAGAAATTATTCAACAATCGAGAAGAAATATTTGGCTTTGATATTGGCATTACAACATTTTGAAGTTTACATTAGTTCAGCTCATCCGATTATTGTGTTTAGTGATAACAACCCCCTTACTTTCATCGACAAGATGAAAAACAAAAATCAGATATTATGAAGGTGGAGCTTTTTGTTACAGCAATATAATATTGACATCAGACACCTCAAGGGAAAAGACAATTTAATAGCAGATGCACTTTCACGTGTATAGGAATATATTATTTCATGTATACCTTGTCGTATTCATAAGATTTCTTCTTATGTTATTTTTTTATAAACCTCATGTATAATTGACCTATGGTAAAAAGAAAGCTTTATTATATAAGTCTTTCTTTTTCTTTTATGAGGGGAAGTGTTATGTATATTTAATTTAATTGTTTGTTTGTTAGTTTTAAATTTTTTAAAAATCCATTACATGTCATTGTAATGTAACTTTGTTTACTGGATTTGATATTGTCCAGAATTGAGTTTAGTTCTGTTTGACCTGACTGATATTTTTTTATTTCCTTGATAAGCAACTAATAATGGAAACATTGTATCTAGTTTCTGACATTGTCTCCAAAATCAGTGACAGTTTTGGTAAACAACTTTTTTAATTTTTTTTATCTTTCTCAGAGAAAGACTCATTAAGTCAAGGTCATACCTGCAGTACGTGACAAGTAACATACAAACTTCTATTTTTTCCAGAAGAATGAACTTTTGACCCTCATCCGGGAATCTGTTTTGCGACTTAAACTTGATGGAGGTTTGTTCAGTCGGGCTCCAAACAATTGACACGTTAAGTTGTTATTATGTTGTGACCAGTTTGAGTTGAATTTGTATTATTTTCTTCAAAATTATTGAATTCAAGTGATTCATTTGCCTGGAAATACATAAGTGCTCCTACAAAATTCTTGGAAAAACACATTTATTGGAAGTTATAATGAATTCAAAAACTGGAATAATATTTTATGTGATTCAACAAAGGACTGTTGACACAACATCACTTCGCTGACCACAACAGACGTCATCGCCTTCCATTTTGGATTTAATCGGGACTCGAACTCAGACTCATTCAGGACTTTTTAATACTAGGATTTCTATTTTGTAATTCTTGGATTATTTTTGGAGATAATTCGTAAAACCGTAAGTTTGCTTTTCTTAATTTTTCACTTTGTTTTCTAGGGAAATAAATTATTTGTTAAGTTTTACAAAGCTTGTTGTCTTCACTCTTTTCTGTTACTTATTTCAAGTGCATAGACTCGTAACAATATATGGGCGGGTGAGTATGGCATTTGAGCCTGTTATAAATCAACTGTTGCAAAAGTAACCTCAAAGAGCGAAAGAGCGAAGTCAAGGTGGGTTGGTATAAAGATATCTAAATGTTGTCTGAACAATGCTTGCTTAAGGGAAATAAGTACCTGTTTTTGATATTGGTTTTATCAGCCCATTTGGTAAGGTTACTTTTACGGAGTTATGAGTACCTGAATAAAGCTAAGATCACGGTAGATTCGTTATATTATATGGCTATTTTCAAAGTTTCCTCTTACGGAGTCGTGCTTGCCTCAAAAACTCAAAAAGACGTTGGGGTTATAATAGCTGTCATGGGTGTGTTTTGCGATCCGGCTGAATCAGTATCCACATTCACGCAAACTTTGAAAATCGTATAAATGAAGTACAATAATGTTGCATAAACGTTGCGTGGTAGGTACCGGTATTCACTATAGTGCCTTTCTTTTTCTAAATTACATAAATTGTTGATTGTTGGAACAATGTTGAAGTTTCGAGCATGATAGTCACACGGGGGGGGGAGGAGACCTCCTGATAACTGTACATCGAAAATCATCACTTTGAATCCTGGAGTAACCGAGTATAAACATGAAGACATATTTAGTCTGACCACGTCGACACACACGTTACAGTGTTTTATCTTTCTGATCTCTGCATTAATATATATATCTCGATTTAATTGTTTTATTTGAGTTGTACACATCTACTACTACGAACACGTCTTTATGGCTGCGTACATTTTTAATTAAAAAATGACAATATGCAAAATGATTAAGAAAAAAATCGAAGAAATAGCCCAACAACGATTGAAGTATGAGACCCAAAGAACAGAATGGCACTCGGGAACGAAATTTTACAATTATAAACGAAAGTGTTTATGCCCGATGAACGGTGTACGAATATCTCTACTGGATAATGAGGTCACCACTGTAAACAGAAGTGAGCAGACTGATTGTGAAGTCGGTTAACAAAAATGGCGCGACCCGCTAAGGTCAGTTGCCTCAGTGTGTCATTGGAAAATGCACTTGGTTCCTATTCCTCGACATGATATAGCCAATACCGTGTTAAAAGTGCTACTGAAGTCAACAACAACAAAAAATGGAAAATTCGCAATCATTTCATTTTAGGCGATGGATGACAGCTGATGTATCCCGAATACAAAATCATTTACTGTTTATTGTTTAAGTGTGTTTATCTCAAAATGCGAGTCGTTGGCTAATCGAAGTTACAATGAAATTTTCTCAGGGACTTATGGAATAATATTCGATACATAAACAACTGTTACTATGTAACATGTACAGACTCAAATGGTCATTATAACTTCCACATGTTTAATCCGCTTTTTAAACCATTTTACGTTTTTACACAACTCTTCCCCGACTAAAAAATAATTTAATTTAATATGTTATATTAATGAGTACGCTGGCCTATCACCGCTCTTACGATAGATAAATCTAACATAAAACTTATAAATATAAATGAAGAAAAGCGCTCACCTATGTAGGTGTCAATGCCGGGTTTTCTTTTCCATCATGTTCCTTGTAGGTATTATTCTACGTACGGCAGTGTGTGTGAGAATATTACACACCACCTCTCAAAAATATGATTCACATCCTGTATCTTATTGTCCAACTGTAAATACCGTATAAATAAACATGTATGAACATGATTTAGCCTTGTTTTTGTGCTCCCAATGAGTCAAGTGTGTGTGTGTGTGTGTGTGTGTGTGTGTGTGTGTGTGTGTGTGATTTGGATTTTTAACGTAGCTTTAAAAAATTTTCAGTCATATCGCTACGATGTCTGCAGCGTGGCAGTTTATAGTGATGTCTAGCACTGGGGTATCATACCGCAGACATGTAGCATGATGTCCCACCCAGTCACATTATCCTGACACCAGGCCGACCAGTCCTAACACTAACCTCTTAATGCTGAGCGCCAAGCGAGGCAGCTGTTATTACCATTTTTATAAGTCTTTGGTATGACCCGGCCGGGGATCGAACTCACGACCTCCCGCATCCGAGGCGGACGCTCTAACCACTAGGCCACCGGAGCGGTCTCCCAATGAGTAAAAGACCTATGGATCCAATTTTCCTTCTCTGTTGGCGCTTTGAGGTTTTAAGATGACGAATGAGGAAAGGAAAGACGGAAGGAAGAAAGGATGACAAGACAGGGAGATAGGAAAATGTATGAATGAGTAAATTAGTAAATCAGTCAATTTTTTGATCCATTATTTAATTAAATAATTAATACTATTTTCATTAGAAATACACAAAGTGATTTTAATTCATTTATGCTAAGGAGAACTCGATTTTATCATTAAAACAATATTTAATGTTACAATGGGCTAATTATTCCTCAATTTTCGGAGAAATCTGATTTTGTAGCTACTGACACTGTATGGTACTCTGTGATTTATACATCATTCCTTACATAATCCTCGCTGTCTCTTAATCCAGGTTAATCTCCTGTATTTTAATGAATGCAATCAAAATATTTTTTACTTTTCTTTCAGGAGCGATCTGCGATTTTGCGACTGGTGATTTATTTCGTAAACGTGCCTTTTGTATCGCACGTGATATATTTGCAGCATGGTATTGGTCGAAATATGTTAACCAATAGTGACATTAGTAATTAATATAAACCGAGTCGTATTACAGAAGTCACATGGGTGTGGCCATATTCCAATTTATCTCAATGACAACGTTTATTTATTTAGTTATATATGTATTTTGTTGCATAAGGAGCGTAATACTCGGCCACAGTGTAAATCAATGTCGAAAACCGTGAGAGGGACTTTTCATATATCAGAAGGATAAAGAATACAAAGAAGACAGTGTGTTCTCAAATAAAAAACCACCACCAAAAAACCACAAAAAAACCCAAAAACAAAACAAAACAAAAAACAAACAAGCTGCTCTCTTTTCACTTATCAAGTTCCAGAAATCAAGGAAAGTTATTTAACCCCTTGTCACATCTCTTCTGCTATTTGTGATAAAAAATCTAAATATGATAATTTGGTGCCTCTATTTCTTTTGATGGAAAATCAGAGCAAATAAAAGTTGCACAAGTCGGCATGTTATCCTATCCCATATGTTATACTCCGATATGGCACTGCATGTTATACTGTCCGATATGGCACATCAATTATACTATCCGATATGTCACGGCGTGTTATACTGTCCGATATGGCAGGGTATATTATACTATCTGGTATGGTACTGCATGTCATATTGTCCGATATGGCATTATTTGGCGAGAATCAGAAACGTGAAGCATACACAAGTAGAAAGGTTTTACAGACATTTTAAAATAAAAGTTATCAACGGGTTGAATCATATTTTGAAGTAAAGACATCACAAAGAGCAATTTCCGTTATAACTGGACAGACAACTTTGTCATCATCCATCCCGTGCATAATCTGAACGGCCCTCCAACTCCCTCATGGTTTAATCAGCAATGCCCAGAACTATGCATGAGAAAGATCGTTGTCGTGGAACCAGACTAAATACAAGTACTAAATGTTATCTGTAGTAGTACATACAGTTATTGACTTATCCTGTCTATATTTTATTTTCATGATGGGAATACAACAGATGGTTTACAATCAATCCAGGAAGTATGCCAACGCTTTAGGAAGAGGTTAGGATGTGTCTACTTACAATAAGAGTAACCTTAGCTTGCAATGTCTCAAATCTTCTCCAAACATCTTTGCCCTGAGTAGAGTCTTCCGGTTTTCCCTGATGTTATATTTAAGTGGGATGGTAGTATAGGTTTTAGTGCTAATTTCATAACTGATATTATTCCAACAACAGAAATTTTGAAATTGTCCAAAACGTGTACATGTGTATTTTGTTTCCATGAAAAATTACAGCAGTGGTTCCCAAAGTGGGCGGTACCGCCCCCAATGGGATTACCGAGGAGGGGGGCCGCTAATGCTGAATAATGCTTTTTACGGGGAAAGGTAGGTGGCACTGAGGATAACCAACTGGGGGGGGGGAGGTCGCCCGAAAAAGTTTGTGAGCCACTCAATTAGAGCTTGTTCAATGAAAACAGATACATGTGTAAACTGGTCATAATACGTAATCTGTCTAGTCCATTGCGTTCTTTTTCTGATTAGTCTGTATTAAATACAGTACCTGTTTCTTAAAAAAAAAATAAGTTTAAATGATGAAAAATGAGTTGAAATTTTAAAACAAAATATTCATGATCCTGATATACGCTAAAAGAGAGCAGCGGAAAAAAAAGTATAAAAGAAGGGATAAGAGGTTAGTTCAATTTTGACACAAATTTTGTTCGTAATAATGCTCTAAAGACAAAGGTAAAATCAAATAAATCTGCACTAACTTAGCAATCCTGGGCATAATACAGTAATAAAATAAAAGATACCGAGGAATTATAATATTGCAAAAATGTATATAAACTGACCTTACAAATCTTCTCTTCAGTTGCCGAAAGTTAAAAACAAGAATGTTAGGTAAGGTGACAAAACGTTGAGCTATTACCGCCGGGAGTCACGTGTTGATATGACCATGCTTTCAGGAGAAGTTTAATAAACAAAAAGTGCAGTATGGTTACCATTGCTACTATGTAGAACATCAGATCAGTAAAAATTTCAATCCAGTACCAAGAAAACGTCATTCAGGTATTTTAGTCAAAACCCTAAATCAATATGACTATAATTCAGGAAAAGTAGTGATGACACTATTTTAAGGATGGCCACCAGAGTGTCCGTGTTGGAGGTTAGATGGCACTGTTTTGATGTATGACAAACTAAATCTTAGGGTAAACTGTATGCCAGGTTTCATGACTTGACTACAGGTACTTCAGGAGGAGTAGTTATAACAAACAACTGCTAACGGACGACAAACATATGGATGCAGGCCCATCGCATAAGCTGTTCTGGTCTTCGACCAGAAAATTGGGCCACTTCTTGCACAATTATTTTGATTACATTGCATTAAGTTTCATGCTTGTTGTTCGCCCTTTGAGTCGGAAGATGAAAATTACAACACTAACTGGTTTGGTTTTTGTGAGTACCTGAGTGGCCCATTTTATCTGAGATTTCATCAGCAGAATGTGGATGCTTAAGTGAGAACCGTAATGTCTGGGACTCTGTCCTGCCATGGTATCTTCGTCAGTTTCCTCACGTAGCAAATATGAAATGGTTCAGTTTCTCTACATGGCAACTCTACACTGTCCTGGTTTCTCGTCGGCAACATAATGGTGTTGAAGAACTTCATTACGGTTTGCAGATTAATGCCTCTGCGCACCCACACATTTGCGCATAGTCTACCAAAAGCCACACTTGCTTTAGCAATTCTGGCGTTGGTTTCATCGATGTGGACTGCATGTGACTGTGTGCTGCAGAAATAGGGTAACTTGTAAAATGCCAGGAGGGTTTGGTCATTTACTGTGATGGCAGGCTTTACGTAAGGATTTCCTGGTGCAGGAAATTGCCAAATGCTGAAGGGAAATAGTACATACTCTGTTGCATGTCAGACTCAGTTTTGCATTCAAGGAGCAGTTGTCAGCAAATAGGAAATCACGAATAGTCACTTACTGCAACTTCGTCTTTACCTGTAGTCTACTTAGATTGGAGAACTTGCCATCAGTGCGGTATATGATGTTGATTCCAATCTCATTGTCACGGAGGGCATCAGTTAGCAAGACAATGAACCCAATACTAAATAGTCTTGCTTGATTCCTTTGGTGACAGCGAATGCTTCAGATGACTCGCAGTCTTCCACGACACGAGTGAGCATGCAATCATGGAGTTATCTAACCATTACGATGCATTTTTCCGGGAAAATAGTTTGGCAGAGTCTTTGAAAGGCCCCATGGTTTTCTGTGTCAAAGGTTTTATCAGGTCGATGAATGTCGTGTACAGGTTAGAGAACTCCCGGCATTTCTCCCGGAGGTGACGAGCTGCAAACACAGTGTATATGTTTTCTTGTTCTTACCTGAAGCAGGCAAGAGCCCTTGATAGATGTGCTGCACAATGCGATTCAGCATATTTTAGCGAGGATAGTGTCAGCCATTGACAGTAAGGAGATGCTCCGATGGTACTCCTGGGGTTAGGTTCCTTGAGTCAATATTGAGTGGAAGAGTTCAACCAGTCTCTCTGCCGTGTGTATGCCTTCGCTTTGTAGATTTATTATTTTTGAGTTTCAGTGAGCGTTGGGGATCAGCAAGTGAAATGATGACTTTCACCTGGGGCAATCGATAAATTGCCTCCTCAGTGATTGATCATTGTTGATTGAGGATGCTATTGAAGTGTTCTACCCATCATTGAAGTATCTTTTCTCTGTCAGTGAACAACTTGGAGCGGTCAGTACTCAGTGTTTGAGATGGTCCTGATGACTGAAGCATGTACAGTAGCTTCAAAACTTCATAGAAGTTCCTCACGTCATTCCTGTCAGCGTAGGACAGAAAAGTTTCTGCCTTGACGTTCAGCCCTGTGTTTTGCAACTCTCTGAGTTTACATTGGAATACTTCTTGATGTTAATGAAGGCTGCATTCTTAGATGATGAAGATCTGGTTTCTAAACTGGCCCGATTTATCGCCAATTTTTCATTGAGAAGTCTCTGTATGGCACTCTTGATGTTTAAATGTGGTGAAACTGGGTGTTTTAAATGCAGTTGAGTATACAGAGCCTTTAAAGGTTTCCCACTTTTCCTGGACATCCTCGAAGTTCATATCACTTTTAACTATTTGGCTGTACGGTTCTTGGACAAATGTCTGTTTCACATTCTCCAGCTTCAGTTTGGAGACATTAAGCTTTCTGGACACGTTTGTGCATTGAGGTCGGGATATTGTGCTTAGAGACTATGAGCTTGTGATCAGTCCAGAATTCTGCAAGTCTCATTACCTTCGTCATTCCGACATCCTGTCTGTCTGTGATCTTGAGATGCCAATGCTTTCAGCGTGGTGAATCCAAGACAGCTTGTATTGGTTTGGCATACGGTAGACTATGTTGGTGATTAGGAGGTCGTATTCAGAACATTTCCACAGTAGGAGGACTCTGTTTTAGTTGCATTTGCCAAAAAACCATTTATGCCAATGACACCTGGCTACGTCTGTTGATCTGTGCCAACATAGCATTGAAGTCAACAAGGGTGATAACTTGTCTGACTTCGATACTTCTGCGATAAGAGAATATAGGTCTTCATAAAATGTGCCCTTGATCTCACCTGTGTTGGGTCTGGTGGTTGCAGAGGCATCCATGATAGTTGCATGTTTTTATCCAGACAGTGGGAATCTCATTTTCTTTAGTCTGTCATTCACTCCCTTTGCGAGATTATGAGCTGTGACGTGATGGCAAACCCAACAAAAGCTTCACGTCGCTCTTCTTTTCTTCGGCCACTCCCGAAGAAGGTGTAGCCTGCTCTCTTATTTCGGTGAGGTGCCTTCCTCATCTAGGCGATGTTCACTCGGGGCTACTATCTGGATGTTGAATTTCGCCAGTTCTCCAGCAACAAGAGCTGTTCTTCTCTCTGGCCTATTTGCAAGTGTACTATCCACTAGCGTGAGAACATTCCACGCACTAATGGTGAGTTGCGTCGCCTTTATTAGATTTTCAACCGGTAAGGAGGAGTCCCTGTGAGCCGATGTATACTGACCATTGTTCAGGTGAAACAGGCAATGTTTAGGGCACCCGTCCTAGCCCTGTCTTCGTGCTATACAGATGAGCAGTGCAATTATACAGCGGGCTGTGGTCCCAGTAAAATGTGACTTTATGCCCCGATTAGCTTGGATGCAGGTCCTCAGCTACAGCTCCCAGGGTATCCAAACTTGCAGCTGTGTCACTTACCCATCGTCACATGACTTGAAAGTATTTGGTTGAGGGATTGGGAATAATCGCATGACCTGCGCGTGAGCTGGATTTAACTAAGGAAACATTGGGCAGAGTCACCGTCACTTGCTTGCCAGCCCTGTGTTTGATTCCAATATCGAACAAATGCACACCTCTAGGCTGTTTCCATTTTTGCTCCACATGTGAAAATCATGGAAATTATGCACAGATGATTAAAATGGCTGCCCACATGCACTCGACAGATAAGCTCGAACTAGTTCAAACTACACTAACTTTAGTTGTTATTAAGATAAGGAAAATGAATTGTGTCAGAGTAGACAATACCAGCTTCTGAAAGTGCAATAAACGAATTATAAAAGATATACAAAGTAAAACAATGTGGGGTTTTTTCCAAATCACTTTTGAAATCAAGGAATTCCAATAGCTCAAACGGTCTGTGTGGTTGCCTAGGTAACATAACAGATTCATCAGCTACATCAACAACAATGAAATACAAACTGACTGTAGGGGTCTATTTGTACTCACAACTGAAGGATTTGTGAACACATCCACAAAGTTAATCAATTATCATTGATTCACCTTGAAATAATCGAAATGCATCAAAATATTTACAATCCGACTTTTGTGAAATTCAGATACATTGTTTTATTGCATTTAGTTCTTTGACAAGCAGTAAGTATGAATCGGACTCCAATAATTATCATGTGAACAAACAGATAATAAATAGTAAAGGAGCCGGAATGTTTACTGTGGTGTGATGGCAGTGTATAAAACATGCCCAGTATGAAGCATTATGAAAATAACACGATTCCTTTCTACCTAACCTTGGAAATTTGAGCTTACCCGAGCCGAATTGTCCATGAACTCGTGCATATGGATTTATACGTCCTTGCCAAACTGTATACGCCAGAACCCTAATTTACACCCACGAATCATACATCAAATTAAAGAGAGTTAAAAGTTATTTAAACAATACCTAAAATATACAAGGTCTTTTTTTTCAAATAGCCAGGATTACCGGTAAGGAAGCAGTGGGAATTTCTTTTCTCTTTAAAAATTAAACCCTATGCAAACCATGAAACTGTAGAGCGGATTTTATAACTGGCCGATTTGAAAACTCTTTTTAACTATGAACGACGGACAGAGGGGTATAAAAGATCTCACTATCACTGATGTGGTGGGGCACAGAAAGCTGCATGCTAACTTCAGTTGAGATTGTGCAAACTCTGATAAAAATCAAAATCAAACAAAAATGCAATCAGGGGACATAACTCCTGTATAATTTGGATTTTTTAACATAGCTTTAAAATATTTTCAGCCATATCGCTACGATGTATGCAGTGTGGCAGTTTATAGTGATGCCGCAGACATGTATCATGATGTCCCACCCAGTCACATTATCCTGACACCAGGGCGACCAGTCCTAACACTAACTTCTTCATGCTGAGCACCTAGCGAGGCAGCTGTTAGTAAATTTTAACAAGTCTTTGGTATGATTCGGCCGGGGTTCGAACCCACGACCTCCTGCATCCGACGCAGACGCTCGAACCACTAGGCCACTGGAGCGGTCATAACTCCTGTACACAGAGATATATTTCAAAAGCTGAAAATCAACCTCAAGGTTTAGTGAATATAAAGCACGCCGAATTTGGTTGAGATTCAAATGTTCAGAGTACACTTTTGCTGCGCAAATGTCACTTTCAGTAAAATGACCAATTAAATAATTACAGTTTATATTATCAATTATCGTAAATTTCAGGACTGCACCATTCCATTTCAGACATCAAACTATGTACACTAGAGTTCTGAGTTTGTAAATACGTGTCCCGACGCTTACCCATCTTGAGAACAACCCTGAAGTGTCAGTCTCGTAGGCAAGAACTGTTCAATGTCATTTGGATGTGTACATTTGCCATTTTGTTCCAAGTATGTATATGGCTATATGGCATGGATCTCCATAGTTTCCTAACTGTCACCGGAGGTGGGAGCGATAACGATTCGCCCCAGATCCAATATAACTGCATATGCAATTTTGTCTTTTCATGCCTAGTAAGTGTATAGTAAGTGTATAATGGTTATTTGATGCAAACTTTAATAGTTTCCACGATGTGATGTAGAGACAAAGTCCATGGGGGAAAGGAACGTACCTCTTGGTCAATATCAGCTTCAAAAATAAATTTGTATTTACGTGACCAGCGACAACATTAATCTCATGCTTAAATTTGTTTTTTCCCCCAGTAAAGTGCATATATGTCTAAACGATGACGATTTAAATAGTTAATGTTATTACATCAGGGTCTTCAGTCAGGAGGCGGGTAAGGTTGTACACTGGGGTAACACCCAGAAATCTCCTGCACTCTAACTGTTGCTGACCCTTACGTGATTGATTACATCAGCAAATGTTCAGACATGTAACAATTTGGAGGTATTTTCTATTTATGTGAAATCAACCATACTCTCCAAGCCAAGCCCCTTTGTCAGGATCAAATTTTCGGAAGCGTTTGCTTGCACAATCTGTACCCATGGTACTGTCAATGGCCACTGTTTCACGTGTCAAGATCTAATGGTATGGGAGCAGTTCATTATGTACATACGAACCTGTATATCGAGGGGTGAACTGTATAATAATACTCTTGCAGAGAACAAATTAATTGCTTATAAGTTGAACATGGATATGTTAAAGAAAATGATGATTAGTAATTAAATATTATCTATTTCCAAACAGTAAATCTAATAATTATTATAAAGTTATTTTGCCGAACCTAAATTAAGGAGGATGTCAATTAGGGTCAACAAATCCCGTAAATGACATCGTCGAACAGCGAACGCATTAAATTTTTGTCATTAATATAAATTTCCATGCAACATTAACAGACTGCAATCCTTGTAAGCATCATGCTGTTGAGACCAAAGTCAGAGCATAAGGCACAGAGATTCTTTGAATGAAGGCTATAATTCTAATTAATCCAAGGTCTCACGAATACAAAGCTGCAAAACAAATTTTGGTACAAGTATGCTGCTGAAACGAAATTTAGGGAGATGTATACTGAGGGATAATAATATAAGTAAATGATGACACAAAACGCAGGGAATTGCCTTATCAAATTAGAGTTGAGTGGCACAGTTTGGTTAAACTCTAACAATTCTTGTAAATTTATATTGCAAGTAACCTAAGTAATGTATATAGTCAATCACAAATAACTCCTCTAAAGAAGAGTATCGTGAACGGTACTTTTCACTCCCGTCCGATGTGCACTAGCCTTCTGTGTCTGATAGGGAATAGTTAATATTGGAGATTGGACTTTTGGGCAAGGTATGTGGTTTTGAACTAAATTTTCTGTGCAGAAACCATTATTTTTTAATGATAGGTGCCAATAACTCGAATTATTGTTCTGGAAAGAAATTGTTTTAGACGGACAGACATTACAACAGTATACGTGAGCGTATAGCAAAGACATTCAGAGTTTAAAATTGTACTTGTCCAAACAGTATTTTCCCCATACTTTTTAAAATATGTAGTGGTAAGTGTATCATTAGTTTAGTCAGCTAACTGCCAGGGAGTCCCTTTTATATTAGTATGCTTGAAAGTACTGACAAAGTCGTCAGAAATGTGGGAAAGGTTCATATTTCGTACAATGATCTTAAATATTAGTTACATTGGCCCTAAAAGTCATTCTTGGGAAGTGAAAGAATCTGTAAAGATGTGACTGAGTAGCAAAGTTGTTCGAACAATATCAGTTAAGGTGTAGGGACGTTAAGAAGGTGAAGAGACATCAGTGCGCCCCCTCCCTCTTGTTGTCATGCAGGGGTTCATTTTCAAGGTTTGAACAGTACAAAGCGGCATACAAAATTTTGTTGAAATCCATGTATGCCTAGCCAAATTAACTTGAGGATACCAATTTAATTCCAAGTAAAAAGAGCCGAGTAGTGATGAGAAATGTGTACACAAGTTTGAGACTGAGACAAGACAGTGCAAGTCTTTTCCAAGATCATATAAAGTCAGTGTTGAAATAGTGAGAAGAAACAACGCCGGAGGCATTCATAAAATCCTAGAGCAGACAAGCAATTCTTATCCATTCACCAGTTTGTTCCGCCGGTACATTGCAAACAAGGTATCAGCTTTAGACCACGTAAAGGTTTTGAAAATTACTGTATGTGGCCCTCTAGTGTAGTGATATAGTGATATTTTAACTACCTCAGGAATTGCTTGTTCGTGCTAAATCACCTACAGATGTAGAATCTGAAAACATTGATTATCGAATAGAGACAATTGCATTTCCTATATGTTTTTTTCCGTAGTAGGAAGACAATCTACTCCCCCCCATCCCCCCACACATCAATGGGACAGCAATCACCGCCAGAGTAAACGAGTCTACTGCATGTTTACTGTCTTTAACATTTTTAATAAATTTTATTAGAATTTGGCTGTTACAAAGGTTTTTATATTCTAGGATGGTATAAGTTATGTTTCAAACGTCTTTACCATTCATTGGATGAGATATAAGTACCTGAATACACATGTAGCAGTAATCTGTTGGCAGGTTGGATCTTAACGTTAAGTTTCGTTTTATACAAATGTACTTGTTTCTTTTATAAATGACTTATGTAAACTGCTGTTACAGAGCATAGGCATAGAAGGTTCATGTGATTAGTGACTTCCCTTGATGATGCATGCAGCAGCGTGTATTAACAGGCATCAGTAGGATAGGCGAGAAAACTACATCGTAGGATGCGTTCAGATCAGGCTATGAGCCCCCTTACCATCCTTTCAGACCTCAAAACGGCCACCACAACTATACATTTTACAACGGCATGCCGTGGCTCCCAGAAGGTACAATCCTTCATATATAAGTAGTGACAAATGGGGTTTCTGGCTCACCTAGCCCTAGCCATACTGTGTTATGGGGGGTTCTGGCTCACTTATTTTTTCTGAAAGGGCTCCCCTGCGTGGTCCTGATAGGGCACTACTGCTGAGTCGCTTTTTGTTGTTGCTGACTTTGTGCGGTAATAGATGTCACTTTATTAGAGACTTGCTTGTAGTATAGTGAAGAAGTTAGGTCTGAGCAAGAAGAGTTCTGGACCAGGGCGGAAATTAAGCGAGGAGGAGTCTCAGACATGGTTGAAGCGTGGGAAGGAGTTGATAGCGTACGCAAATAAGGATCTGAGTTATGTACCTGAGATAATGTATGATGAGGAGAGTGAGGAGGAGGAGGAGAACGAGGAGTGCGTGAAGCGTAGTCACAGTCATCAGCGCCCAGTACAGCGGTACAATCAGTGGCATTATATCCGGAATAAATTAATGCGTTTTCATTTGTTGGAGCCTCAGCGAAATGAGTTTGATTACTTGCTGAATAAAGTGACTCGAGTGCAGTTGATGGATCGTTCAAAATTGATTAAGTTTGAGTACGTGTTTAAGCGCATTTTTGAGAACATGGGTCTTGACAGGGCATGCGGAAAAAATGTAATACCGTCTCTGGGAAGAGTTTGATGGAGGAGTACGATAACATTTTCTCGGAGGCCCTATCGTAACTAAGGAGGCGGTGGGAATCCACGGGTTGAAGTGTTCAGGATAGCCAAACCACTTGACGAGAGATTTTTTTGGCCTTTGATGGAGAGGACTTTTGCAACTCGGAAGACATCCTGAGTGGTTTTTGTAATTCCTGTTCGTAAAAGGACCCTTGGATGGGTTCTCCTGAGGAATCTTGGAGGATATAGGTGACTGGAATGGTGTTTTGAACGATATCGACGACAAAGACTTCTTCCGTCCAGTTGGAAGTGTATTCTTTTTCGAAGGTGTATTTTTGTCAGCTGATTAAAACGAGATAACCTACGTTGAATTTGTATCTAAAAACTAAAGCCTCTGCGACCTGTTGTTTTTGAGTTTTGGAGGAGGCTTATGCAGGGGTCATTCGAATGCTTCGATGCCAGGTGTGATTGTAGTGGGCAACAAGGTCTTGAAGAAAATCTAAGTATCGGTGGGTATTATCTTTGGTGAATCTTTTCCACATACGATGTTTGAGAGTCCGGTTAAATCGTTCGATGACCGATGCCTTGAGAGGATTATGGGTGCTGTACAGAGTGATGTTATTTTTTAAGCCAGTCGGAGACGGTTTCGCTGTAAAATTCGCTTTCGTGATCGGCCCAGAGTTTATGTGGCTTTTGTTCTGCTGTAATTTATTCCAGTGCTTCTACGATAGAACCTCCATTTTTGTTGTGGAGAAGAGTGACCCAAGCATATTTACTAAAGTTGTCGATGACGGTCATGAGATAATGGAAACGATCGTTGTGGGTTCTATACTCTCTCATATCAACGAGATCTGCCGACCATATCTCGTCAAAAGTCTATTGCATTAACTCTGCGTCGTGGAAAACGCTTTCGTGCGGGTTTATGCAGTTCGTCTGCCAGAACATCCATTGACTCTTTTACGCCTACACCAGGAATCCCGATTCGCAACCTATGTTTAGTGCCAATGATGCCTCTAACGAGAGCTCGATCAACATATTCTTTGAAATTGTGTGGCTTGAGATCTTTTAAGTCCCTTAGCATGACTCGATCGCATCCCGCTTTATCGTCAGGATGATCTCCATAACAGAAATCGTGATGCATGGCGATGACATCGACACCGTTTAAGGGTTCCTGACCTGAAAGAGGCTGATCGTGTTCATCCAGTTGTTGATGTAAGGGGATCCATGGCCCCGTGTACTTTGTCCTGGCAACGTCCATCCGCCTCGAGGTCATGGAAGCTTTCCGAGGACAGCATAGACATCCATAGCTCCCCCGAGAATGTGTCGATATCCGCGTCCTTTACACTCTCCTACGCACAGGTCTCTTTCCAGGTTAAGGTCTTTGCAGCTCGTATCGAGTTTGCAGTGTCTGCAATGATGCATTTGGTATACAAGTTCATGACACTAAGCATTACTTGTGACCATGTGCGCTTTTTTACAGCCGCACACGACGCATCTGGATTTGATGATGTGTCGTTGACTTTTTATGATGACCTTGGCTTTACACTTGAAGCACCACGAAGTCATGAGGATTTTAGGAGGTATAATGCTGTTTAAAAGGGAGAGTATCCTCGATGCCTGCCTTGGAACTAGTCGGCGAGTACCACCCACAGGTGCTATCGTCGATGTGCTAAAGTTGTAAGGAGTTATAGACCGCTCCTTTATGAGCGGTGCTTGTGACATCCTAAGGAGGACGTAATCCGAACGAATCAAAATACTCGACATCGTGGAACTCAGGATCGTTGACAACGGCGACCCAGTGGGTACCTTGTCCATCGTAATAATTTTGGATATTGACGATGCAGCTCTCCTTAGGATTGATCTGTTCAGGAAGTTGATCTTTTTTCTCATGCCCTTACCCTGCGCGGTGCCTGGCAGCTGAAGTCCTTTGCCGATGCCAAGCAATCCTGGCAGTAAGGTTCCGGCGAGGCTGGCGAGCAGAGAACCGATAAATCCTCCTTGTTTGGACAGCTGAGACGCGGATAAGTTTCAAACGAATCCTTTCCAATCTACCTTATGTTTAGACACGGTGTTGGCTTGTCGTTGTGTCAGCATTAGTCGATCGGATCCGAGGAAGTCAGAAGCTTTGAGTCGGCTGGAGGCATGTCTTTTATGAATGTCAGCCACAGCGATACTTTTTCTGCTCGGGGCACTGCGTAATGTCCACAGGAATGTACGGCATGATGACGTTATATGACATGCTATTATTTATTTCGTTTTTTTTTATGTGGCTCGTTTTCGACGCGTGCCACTATCCATGGTAGCTATTTGAGTAGATCCGGTGACAGCTCCCGTGGCTGAAGCGAGTCCTAAGGGGGACAGGATGTTAGTGAATAACTTGGGAACCATGGTTTTGATGAAGGGAACGATGGCGGTGGCAAGGGAGCCTCCGTTCTGTCGCCTTCGTCGCTGAGGTGTCTTTTTCCTAGGCATGGTGTCTATACAAGGATATTCATGTTTCCATTGAGGACATCCAGTGTCATGAATCGGTATGAGGTGACCAGGGCTTAGCAGACATAATCGCCACCTGGATCTCCAATAGTCCATCAGATCTCGATGTCAGCGGGAGAGTCCTTGAGACGTTCGGTATGTTTGGAGACATCGAAGTGAACGATGGGATACAAGTTAGATAAATCGTCCAGAGAGACTTGATTACCAGTATCGACGTCTTTTGCATGGCCTCCATCAACATCATATTTGATCTGCACGCATAGTTGCCACCTGAAAGGCGAGGTAGACATGCCTGGGAAGTTCGCTGCCTGGATTAGTAACGACTCTCCACGACGTGGGTCGCTGAGCCTCAGCAAACTGTTGAATGTAGATGTGGTGTTATTCAAAGTACAGGATGTTGATGAATCGAGCAAACGCCGCTTCCAGCTCGAGCATTTTTGCGGTGGAGGGTGTGATTTTAGGCATGATGAATTGTCCAGCCGCTGCTACAGCGGTTCTGTGCATGTATTGAGCTGGGGATTTCTTTCCAGGACCAGCGTGTGTTTGACGCATCGGAAGATGGTACGGATATCTCGACATACTCCAAAGATGCTGCTGAGAGGAAAAAACATGCAAATCTCATGGTTTGTATCCTTTAGAGCGCGTCGAGCGGCAAATCCCAAGTTGTAGCCTACAGCACGTGCGAATGAGAAATTAGCTCTGAAAATTTGTCAGTCACTGCATTAGCTGCATCTGCCACAGTTGCCACAGTGATCAGATCAGCAGCAGCAGGAAATTCGTTGCTTACACAGCTCCTGAAGTGGTATTTCTGAACCACCAAATGTTGGTGGTGCACGATCGCATGTAGTCATCGCTGTATATGATCAAGTTCGTGATGGTGCTGGCTTGAGGTAAGTAGCTATTGATTTCATCGACAGTCTGATTGTTCAGTTGATATTGGGCAGACTTAAATAACGACCATCCGTTGTTTTGGAGCGTGATTTGTGCGTTGGCTGCATAGACCCCAGGTGGGACGACGTTAGTATGTATTTCCTCGGACTTCCAGAAAGGCCTTATGGGGAAGCAGGTACACATCTTCGTCTATTTTCAATGGGTGCTGGTGTTGAGATTAGTGATGTTGGTGTCCTGATACTCCACATATTTGTACTCGGTAGTGGAGTTATCCACGGAAGTATCTTCGTTGAGACGGAATTAATCGGGAGTGAATCTCGAATGCATGATGCTATGCTATAAGAGTGTGATAAAAAATCAATAATCGTTTTAATCTACATCCTGACACGATGGCGCTAAAGGAGGCTGGTGCATCGACCTTTTTGTCCAGGTCCCGTAACATTCTTTCGAATCGCTTGCTGAGGACACTAGCCGTTTTTTGAAGAACATGTGTTACCTCTTTGGAGACGGGCGTCTCCGCCACGGGAAGTGGTTCTGTTGTCGCGGGGCATGATTTTGTTGGCTATATTTTGTCCTATCGCCGGTTCCAAGGCAGAAGCTGCTCCGGTGGCTGCCGCTGCGAAGGCTTTGGGAGCGATGGGGACGACTTTAGCGCCGATACCTGGCAGGGCTGATCGTATGGAAGAGAAGAGGGTGGTTAAAAATCCACCCACGATTTTACGTCCATGTACACGTGAAGGTCTCATCGTCTCTTTATTTAATCTACGAACATTTTTTTGCGATGTATGTGCAGGTAATAGGTAAATGTTTCGTTGTTTGTTATCGACGGTATGGCCTTATTGATCGGTCAGCCACATGGTGATTTCCGAGATGGCGTAGGTGGTAGTCATGGGATAATAAATGAAGGAATTGGGACGAAGTTGCATGAGCGAGCATGAAGGAACGTTAATGGAGGTGGAATAAATCACGTTGGAGGCAGAGCCTACGGAAAACAGGGATCCCGGCGCGATCGAGCAGTTGATGACGAGGCTGTTGACATCAATGATGTTGACGGGCAGATCTCCATCGTACGCTCCGTTACCTCCTAAAACGATGCCTGAGCTGAATCCCAGAAGGGATCGGTTGGAGTTGGCGAGGTCGAATCGCACGCGATAGCCTCCTGTGAGGGTGATACGGGTCAGCAGCGTGGAGTAAATGGGTTCGAGTTTAATGTTGGCGGAGGTGTGTCCGTTGGCGTTGATCAGTCGGGAGATTTCCGTGGCGATGTCGATAATGTTGTACTTACCGGGAGAGATGGTGATCGTTTCTCACTGAGCAGAAGCCCAGTATGAAAACCGATTATTATTGACGGTGACGTTTGAAAACCTGTTCCAGATTTCGGCGGAGATGACAGCGATTTCGTACGACGAGTGTTGGTCCAGTTTCAGGGAAGGATTATACCTGACCGCAGACGTGACCGACTTGGAGTCAAACAGGAGCGTGGTATCGTCCATATCGTCTATATCAAGTCCTCATACAAACTGCGATACTGCTTGGATGTAACGAGATTTTAATCAGATGATTGAGGATTTCCACCATCGCTTTATCGATGTCCATGCCCACGTTGCCCGCTTGTTTAGAAACGATCAACAGTTTGAGACTCGAGACGATTTCGGCAGGCGTATGAAAGTAGCGGATGCTCCCTCCCCGTCGGAGTCCTTCTCCTTCTAATGTTGAGGAAGTCTCATATTTTTAGGTCTCTCCTCACGTTGTCCGGCTAACTCTTGTAACTCTGGTACTGTTAGCGCTTCTGCTTCTGCCATCCAATCCCCAGGCTTTACCTTATCATCAGGTCTGTCACGACGAGCAATAATCTTATCGAAGACATATTTCTTTTCTTCCATAATCCATTCTCGCTCGGCTTCTTCATCCATGCTCTTCCATTTAGGAGGACTCTCTCTCCTTTGTTCTCTAAATCGAACGGTCTCAAATCCTGATGGAATCTCTTGTCCTTTGGTGGGAGAGGCAGCAAATTTTTCTTTTCTCCCCTATTTGACGAAGCTTCAGGTCTTTATTTCATAGATCGAATTCTTGTTGTTCCTCCTGTGTCTTAGAGAATGTACTGGAGATGAGGAATTCTAGCTCCTTCATCGATAAGTTGTCGACAGCCTCCCTCGCTCTCTTTCTCAGATCCTTTAGATGCTCTAGGCTTCTTTGGGCTAATTTTTCCTTATCGATGTTTTCGAAGAGACTTAATGCCTATGGTGTGAGCTCGACGTCATCTTCAATAGAAAGGCAGATAACTTTAGCGATGAGTTTGTCTTCTTCCTCAGGTGTGAGAGCTGTGGCTCCTTTCTCATCAGGCTCTATGAGTCGAGAAGTATCTAATTCTGGCTCTGGTGGATCCACGTCCATGGGAAACGTGCATGTAGCTCCAGATCGATAGACTGATTCTCTGTTCTTGATTTGGTGCGCCAGATATTCGTTAAACGTTTTCGTCTTTTCAAGTAGCGCTTTCATACGAGTTTTTAAAGCCTGGTCCTGTCGTCTTTCAATCCACGGTACATACAGCTAGTTGACATTGCTCACTAAGACAAGAACTTTTCCGCAGCAGATGATCCTAATGCTTTGTAGGTACTGATGGCTTGAAGTTTGTGAGTCACAAAGTCGTTAAGCCATTCTTCGCTAAGAGGAGCTTTCTGATAACCGAGATTGACAGATAAATCAACTAAGACATCAGCCGTCTTAGGTTTCTCATGTTTTTATTTCCAGTTCATTTCTCCTCCTCAAACTTTGCTTTATCCTCTTGAATCTGCTCTTCCTCTCTTTTGAGAGTGTTGAGAATAGCCTCGGCAGTAATCTGTTCGTCTTTCGCCTTTTGCAGAGAGGCGGCTGTTCCATTTTCTTCTTGTCTCATTTTTTGTAACTTCAGCCTTTCTAGCCTTTCCCTTTTGCTCGACTTCTGCACGTCTCATCATCCCCGAGACATCAAATTCTGGGGTGGGTGGTGTTCGTTCCTCCAGCAGTCGCTGTTGTTGTTGTTGAGTCGATTTGATCGTTTCCAGGAGCTAATCTTGCTTGACGTCGTAGGTGGTTTTGGCTTCGTCGAGTTTGGTCAGGATGAGCTTGAACAATTCTCCGGCCACATCGCGTTGAAAGTACTTTTGTCCCACGTTGTCATCGAGGATGCGTTGATGTAAGTCCGCCCTCTGGTCGATAAACCTTTTGAGGACCTCCTTGCGCTGACGACGCGTGGAGACTTTTTCGAACGACATTGAAGAAACGGGGTTTCTCATATACTAATTGGGCAGGTAAAATGCGTCAAAGCCTTTGCGATAGCACTCCGGAACTATCTCTGCATCGCGATGAAAGGTCATAAAATCGATTTTGGAGCCCGACGTCGCTTCGTCATAGCAATCTTTGAATTAGAAGGCGGAGATGCCACGGCAGTAGTCTCTCACGATGGCGTCGATGTCGCGGTTATTCAGCCCCGAACACAACACGAAGCATCCTGTGTTGCGTCGGATGTATTTGGGCACGTCGTAGTAGGACTAAGTCAGATAGAGACTGTTACAGCGTTTGTGTCGCGACAAGGAAAAATACTCGCAGATCTTGTTCATGTTGTCGCGGTCGATTTTAATGTCGTCAAAGACGATGATCTTGTGCAGATCTGAATCCAGGTCTTCCACAGGTTGAATCTCCTCTGGATCGGCGATCAAGAAGACCTCTTTGCCGACGGCGTCTCCAAACTCGTACAGCGTGTGGTATTTGTCCTGATGAGGATTAAGCGTATACAGGATGACTCGATCGTTTTGTATCATGTTATTCAGAAGCATATTCATGAGGAGATTGGTTTTGCCTCGACCGGTGGGACTCACGAGCATGTAATGGCAGTTCAGCATCAAAAAATGTGTTGAAGTTAATGATGTTCATGGTTTATATAATTTGACCATGTAGTACACCTCCTTTGGAATGCTGATCGGGTCGGTAAATTCCACCCAAAATGAGGATAAAGTCTGTTGCTCTGTGGATTCCATGATGGATCATCTCAACATCAGCGGTCACAGTCTAACCAACCTGGAAGACGTGAGTTATCCACCTCCAGACACCCATGCTGCCCGCTGATCTCACGTGAATAAACTATCGCAGACGAAATTGTCTCTGTCGGGGGGAACGATGACTGGAGATAGCAACATCGGTAGTCTGAGTGTGTACGGACTTCCTGCATGAGTCTCTTGGTCTTCTCAACTCGATATGGATGTGGTGTTGGCTGAAAAATACGATAAAATGGGAAGGACGATCAACGGCAATGTAACAGTGATGGGCACGTTGTCCGTCTCTGGTCTAGTGACGAGCAATCTCATGATGTCTTCACCGACGTCGGGCACCGCATCTCAGAATTCACGACGCGTGGGGTTATACGATGGACTCAACACAAAAGCAACCATGGCCGATCATTTTGGAACGTTCGATCGTTCCATGTGGATTGATAGAGACGCGAGTGCCAATTACACTCTCATCATCATTCAAACGGTCCAAGGATTTCGCATCAACAATACTAGTTACTACGACTTGACAGATGCCAACCATAGTCAAATTGTTCTATACCGAACGACCATGTTGCAAGGCCAGAACTTGTACAGACTGCCTTCTACGTGGCCCATCACGGATAACAGCCAGGCCATCTCGTATGGCAAGCTCAACTCTTTTGGAAGCACTAAATTATCCACGACAATGGGCACCATGATGGGTGCGATCACCATGTGTGGAAACACCCTCAAAGGTCTTCCCACGACGACTTCTTCGAGCGATGATACCACAGCCAGTTATGGGAATGTGTAAAGTTATGCGGTCAACAAAAGTGGAGATACGGTGACAAGTAACGTGTTTCTAGCGACGGCAGCACGACTGATGATCACGGACCCGTCCTCGATTCCGAGGTCACACCCAAACAGTACGTGGACAAACTCCGTGTCAAAAATAATAATGGTCACAGTCCCGTGTTACCCGCATCGACAGGAAATCGATGTGGATTTTCGGTCTCGACGTCGTCGGAATACGATGCTTCTTACATGGCTTATCTCATGTACGCTTAGCATTTACTCGCGATTAATTCTGCCAACGAGTGGGCGACATCTGGAATGACCTCTAATGTTTGGATAAGAATACAAGTGTTTGCACCCGTCTCCATCTGAAAATTTCAGTTGCGTGGACGCTCGACAGGAACAGAGCGCGTTCTCACCTGGAGAATCGACGGCATCAGATCCGATGCTACCTCTGATGTGCTCTATAACGGAACGACGGTGATAGGAAATAATCTGCTGAGGTTCACCACGACGATCACCGAAACTAAATACGTGGCTTTTAGGTTTGCGGAGATGACGGCAGAACCTACCAATCCTGGCTGAGTTATTTTCAGATCTTTACTCTCGACGATGTTGTATAATAGAGATGGAAATCTTGCGCATTGCCACGGAATTGTACCAGTTGTTCTTCGATGAAGAGTATAGGCAGGAGGCCTCGTATGCATCCAATGATGAGCAAGTGCTGAAGCAGACGACGGGAGTGCGTGTGGAGTTGAATGAGGTGAGAAAGCTGAGTAAATTATCTCCGAGAGAGGCCTATAAATGATGGAAAGAGGACGAGGTCAAGCGGTCACATCCGTCGGTGGGAAGCATGAGGCAGGAGCAGCTCCGAAAGGTCATCGATCGATACTGGGCGGTCTTCAGATTTTGTAACGATCAAGAGTCAGCCCGGTTGGTCAAAACCATCGAAGACATGGTCCAGAACATCATTCAGGAATTACATCCAAACCTCGTAGACGCCATAGTGGAAACAGGGTATGTCAAACGACGACCATTTGTGCGAAAGGAAGATGACGAGGCCAACAAAAAAGATCAGGAGTGCATGGACAAGGTGGTCTCAAGAAAACGCCTTCGTGGCAGACTAAATCTCAGGGACTCTATAGGCAAACGTACGTTTATTCAACAGGTGGGACTGGAATACTAGGATGTGGATCCGAATACAGCAGTGATGGTGCTCGACGACCGCGGAGTTGGCAGCCACGATGCAATCGCAAGAGATGATGCACCTGTGTTTGAAAACAACAAGGCTATGGAAGCACTTTTTAATGTGATCATGTTTAGCGTTTATGGGAAGATCGAGCCCGATGTAGCGGTCTCAGCCAGAGGATATAGAACAAAAGCTGAGTGCTGTGTTTAAGACAGGAAGTGTTCTTCCACCAGGACATTTTGTCCCTGCTCCCAAGGCCTCTCGTGAACTGATGGATAAAATCAACGATCAAGAAATATATCGACACAAGTACTGGAGTCCTTGGGTTCACAGAGACAGATTTTATCTTTTCAGCTATCAAAGACATTGAAAAAGTTCATCTCAACGTAGAAAATAAATCGCCCTAGCGTATTATTATATCTACCGTCATCATCGAAAAATAACTTTCGAGGAAGAGATGTTACATGTCACAGAATCACAGCAATATCTGGACCATGTGGAACTGATGGTAACTCATGACATGTTGTCGGATCTCGTGAAATTAAATCAGTTCTCCAAAATCATCCATGGCTTAAACATATATCCTCTGTGGCTGGTGGGTGAAAAATTATCTGAGATTGACGACGATAAAGTGAATGGGCACATCCAATTCTTAAAAGAAAACTATCCACAGCTGAAACTGTTACTGCAGAGTTTAGTGGACGCAGAATGATTCTGGACTTTAACCACATCGACGAAAACTTACGGACAGCAACGTCATGAACTAGAAGCGTACTATCGCTATTATCATCGACGAGTCTTCGGCTACAAGCATGTGTACCGACGTTACAAACGCATCCTGAGAGTCATTTCGATGATTCCGTTGATCGTGACGGCGACAGGAGTCATTTCCACGGAAGCATTAGCCAATCCGATGATGATGATTTTTTCCGGAGCTGGACTGGCCATGCAGACCCTGATGAAACCTCTCGAGTTACGTCTGGAGGCTAAAAAGTATATCACCAAGCAGGCTATGCTGGCCTAGCAGAAAATGCTCAATAAACTCCGATCCTATCTGCACGGAGCTCCCTTTGACATGATGCTACTGATCAGCGAAATGAGAACTATGGACGACCTCATCATGGACATGGTAGGCAATCACTGCACGACTCTGAGCCGATTCGAAAAGATCTACGATCAGAAATATAGAGAGAATGTCTAGCGACGAAAAGGTCATTGTGACCGATGTGGTTTTGCATCAACGCGTCGCTCTACGAAGGAATCGCTACGGTCTTACGGAATCAAGTGTCTATGAACATCGAGCTGATGCTGACCAAAATGCAGGGAGCAACACGTGGACTGGCCTTACTAACGCGAGATCATCGGTCAGACTTATCCAAAGAAGGTATTGTCAAAATCTACTACAACGAACATTCGATTCGGCAGCATTGCATGCAATGTCTGAGCGAAAAAACGTTGAAGAAGATTTTAAAATTATCTTAAATATAGAATGGAGGACGTAGAGATGGCGGAGGGTATATCAGACCACACGCGATACATGACCTACGTTGTCGTGGAAAATCTGAAAGATCTCGAGGAGGCCGTCGTCGGTGCGTTCCATCTCAGCAAGGACATGAACGTGAATCTCACGCTGACCAAAGTCGTGGGCATATGACACGACCTCGTACGACACTGGTACGCTCAACATCATTTGATGATAAAGAACTCCTGTTCAAGCATTGCATCTCCTGCATGCGACAAGAAGAACTCCTCCAGTTACTGTACCGATCCTCATCAAAAAAGAATTGAAAACAAGGTTTTTGAGATACTTTTTGTTATCCGTCAGGTCTTACGTCCAAATTGCACAAATGATTATCCAATGTATCTCTGTTGACATGAAAGACGGAATAGCCGATGAGAACTACTCCTCGATGAGCTTCAAACACGAAACGATGACGGTGCATCGTCTCCCTCACTCCATGAACAAACACGTGAACGATGGAACAGCCAGTCGTGCTAAACCTCACCACGTGCCTGACCTTCGTGCGTATGCTACGCACCTCTTCTTCATCGTTCGCCTCGTAACGATTAAACACGGGATGTACTTTCCATAAGGAAACCACTGTTTCCTGAGTCGTTCTTAATCTTAGCCAGAAACTCAATGAACAGCTCTGAATCCTTTTCTTATTTCTGAGTCGTTCTGACTTTTCTCGTAGTAATATTTAATCGATCGGATGTTTCGTCCTCCGCAGCGCTGACACACTTGGAGTTGACCTCGAACTCCTTCCTGACAGCCCAATCCAGGACTTCCACACTTAATCAGAGCATAATGCTGAGCGCAGTACTCTCTCGTACAAGACTTGTTGCACTTCTCCGTGCTACCCTGAGGTAACCACACACTCCTGAGCCCCACGTAGAGGCATGATGCTATATATAATACACATTATGTTTTTATGTAAAATGAACAAGCAATAAAAGCAACAACCACAGGATATATTGTAGCATCTCTATCGTTGCAAGGATAGACCAAAATCTTGTTCTACTAACAATGAGATACAGAATTCAACATCGTGCCGATCCAGGAAGAGATTTATTCTTCGTCATAATATCTCTCGTAGACTTAGGAGCATCGCTCAGTAGTCATCAGGTTCTCCGATTCCCTATCCCAGATCCAATGCCGCTCTGCATGAGATCATCGAACGCATCCAAAAAGACCTCAAGGCGATGCCTCGAAAGGATATCCGAGAGCTCGTCCACGAGCACAAGGACATCGCAGGACAAGAGATCCTCACCACGCAGCAGTATCTCAAGAAACTGCGAGACGACTATAAATCACTCACCGGAACAACAACCAACACTCCCCCCAAAGAAGAACTTTTTCGACTTCAGCATGAAATACTCAGTCGATCCCGTCGAGCTGCAATCGAGACAACCTTACCCAAAATCAATCCACAAGCCCTTCGACGACAGCGCGATGAAATCTCGCGTCTTCCACTCCACGACGCGTTGAAAAAGCGTACGGAGGAGCTTACATAAGATTCATCTACGATTATTCCCAAATTCTTCAGCGAGTAGTTGATCTAGCACTCCTGCAGAGCATTCTACAACCTACTGTCAAAGCAGAACTACGCACCCACACCGCCATCAGACTGTGAGTTGCCTTCAATGTTGATCTCGTCAAGGAGCACAACAGCATCGACGTATGGATCAGAACCAAATCGTTCATTGTGTATCGCGCTTACGACTTCAGTCACATCATTTATATCGCCTGGTCGTATATCCAACATCTTCTCTAAGATTATCAAAAGTCAGGATCCGCTTGGGCTTGCGCTGGAGTCAATTCTATCTCGTTTCAGACTTCCAAATTTACACCGTTACGCGGAAGTTAGTACGTCCCCCTCCGCAAGCAAATCCTAACTACCAAAGCCTGTATCAAAGTAAAAATCAACGATGTCTATTGTTTCGTGTGGGCTGTCCTCTCCGCGCTCCATCCTGAAGACAATGCCGATCGCGTCTCAAAATACAAGCCGTATTTTGATGGCCTCCATACTACCGGCATAACCTTTCCAGCAGCGGTCAAAGACGTCTCTACACTAGAATCGCTCAACGAGGGTCTCTCCCTCAGTGTCTTCGGACTCGACGACCACAAAGCGGGCGATAAACAGTTCGTCGTCTATCACCTACTAATCTCCAAATCAGCCTCACAACGCAGCATCAATTTACTGCATTATCAAACCCATTTCGTCTACATCAAAGACTTTAGCAGGCTGTATCGTTCTCAGTACACACAGCATAAGAATCATGGGCATTTCTGCTATCGATGCTTGCAATGTTTTTCTCAATCCCAAAGACTACAAGAACATCTCCGTCGGGGTACTGCCAAGAATTACAAGTCGTTCTCATGCCACGCGAAAAAACACTACAATTCGAACACCACTACAAAAAGTACGCTCATGCTTTTTACACCCTCTTTGACTGCAAGGCAATCCTAGGAAAAGTACAAGGACCTTCTCCCGAACAAGAACATTCTTTCACTCAAGTAGAACACACGCGCACGCATGTCCTTGCTCCATTGGGTTTAAGGTATGCTGCTCTGTCTATGAGTCCATGTCGTCAGAGTATCGGCAGTATCGTGGTGAGGATTGCATTCCATGGTTCTTGGAGCAATTCGCAGTAGAGCTGAAACGCATTCGGGAGATTCAAAAAATCGAGCCCCTATCCTTTCACTCACCTCACCACAACTGCAACACCATACTACAGCATAGCAGTGTCACATCTGCGAAGAGTACTTTCAACCACACGATCGCAAAGTCAGAGACCACTGCCATATCACCGGTCACTATCAAGGAGCTGCTCATGCCCATTGTAACGTACACTTCAAGGATCCAGATATCCTTCCCGTCACTGCCCATAATCTACGAGGATACGATGGACACTTCATCGTGGCATCCCTCAGCCATCCACGCGTCAAATCGATTCTCGCTGAAGTAGAAATTCAAATCAAATGCATTCCCAACAACTTCGAAAAGTACATGTCGATCACCATTGGACCTTTCCAATTTATCGACTCCTTCCAGTTTATATCCACGTCGCTGGAAGAACTCGCCAAACACGGTCCTCAATTCACCGAGCTCGACAAAGAATTTGGAAATCTATCCGATCTTCTCAAACAAAAGGGAGTTTATCCCTACGAATACATCGATTCCTCCTCAGGCTTCGACGATACCTCGGTACCCCCCAAAAAGACTTACTCTCATCTCAGCCTGACAGGAATCACTGATGAAGAATACCAGTACGCCAACAAAATATGGAATGAATTTGGTTGCAACACTCTCGGAGATTATCACGATGTTCATCTCAAAACGGATTTGCTCTTACTCTCAGATGTCTTTGAAAATTTCAGACGCACATGCTTCAGCCACTACCAGCTCGATCCCTTCTGGTGTTTCTCCTCACAAGAACTCTCATGGAATGCCATGCTTAAACACATTGGTTTGACCTAAGAACACTTCACCGATCCAGACATATTCATGTTCAATGAACACACGATACAAGGAGGCATCTACACCATCAGCCAAAAACACGCCATCGCCAATAACAAATACATGTCCAACTACGATCCTACCCAACCTTCCACCTACATCTTCTACCTCGATGGAAATAATCTCTATGCATGGCTTATGTCACAACCCCTTCCCACAGGAGGTTTTCACTGGATCACTGCAGAACAATTTCTCCAAGAAAGAGGATACCAGGATGACTCCTGAAGTTATTTCGTCGATGTCGATCTCAGCTATCCACCCCATCTCTACAACGTTCATAACGATTATCCCTTCTGTGCCGAGCAAATTCTCATCGACAACAGCTAAAACAAAAGAAGTAGTTTTGACTCGGAGATGCTAAAGTAAAAAAAAACATCATGCTCAATCTCCACCACAAAACCCACTACAAAATGTTTTATCGACTGCTCAAACAGGCTCTTCGGCACGGACCCATTCACGAAAAGGTGCATCGAGTCCTCACGTTTAAATAATCCCCATGGATGAAACACTAAATCGATCTCAACACCATAAAGCGCGCTAAAGCCACCATAGACTTTGAAAAAGACTTCAAAAAGTCATGAACAACAACTTCTTCGGAAAAAGCTATGGAAAACATATATATATATATATATATATATATATATATATATATATATATATATATATATATATATATATATATATATATATATATATCACACATAACGACAGAAAGAGCGAAGTAAAAAATTCAATAAACTTGTTTGATTATAAACACGTTTTCTTGCATATATGTTTGGCTTAGAATAGGGATTAAAGGACCCGTTGCGGAAAAACAATGTGCGGGTAAGTATTGTGGTACATACGCCACAGTTATAAAAAGGAAGTTTAATAGGCGAGCATGGTTAGTTCACATGATATGTGTGGGCTGTTGTAGTACACTTATAGTAAGAAACATGAATGGAGTAGAGAAAATGGCGAGGAAGTATTTTAATGAAGTTGTCTGTGAATACCAAGCAAAACTAACCCCCATTTCGAGAAGTGGGAAAACAAATTTAACTTTTACAAGTTTATATGTTAATGCATATTCATATATATGGCAGAGTCATGGCAAACATGTTTTTTACACTACGATTTCAAAGCAATGACTGGGTTTAGACATAATTGCTTCAGAATCCGTACATTACTGCAGCAGCTCTTATAGCAGCTCTACTGTCAAGTTTGCTGGGCTTAAGAAAGTCGAACAGGCAGCGAAGACCGTGAGGCAGGAAAACTCGGCTGCCTTGGCTACACTGAACTCAAGGAAGAAGTCCCCTTTGACCATGACATGGTACTTCCGTACATGGTACAATTCACCGTGGATAGAATTAATAGTAATCTCGGTCACACACGTGAAAATGTGATATTGACCTGTCTTGAGTGTAATCGACGTAGGGGTGCTAGTGTTCTGCTTTTACAGAAGTGAAGGCGGTGTTAATTGTGTCTCTTCAGGAATCACTTGTAACTGTTCGCGTACAAATCCACGCTGAGAAGCAGTTGAATCTCGTCTGTAGATTGCAGGTCTACCCGTGGATCTTACCACGCTGGAAATTTTATGTGTGGTCACACTCCAGATAGGATCAGTTGCTCTTTTTTTACCACCTTCAGGTTCACCGGGTTCATATAAATATCTTACAGTCACATTATCTAATACTAGTTGTTTTGAGGAAGAGTCACGTCGTCGTATTGGTATATATTTTGTGATCGCGCTGATGGGTTTCATGGAAGTTCATTATTTAACGCAGCTATCACACTTGGTAGTCTTGCAACCCATTCACGAGATATTTTGTCCACGGACTTAAGGTCAGTGGATATTTCCTTTGCATATTAATATCCAAATAATCTCTCAGCAAGTGTTCGATTAAATCGTTCAACGATTGCCTGATTGTGATGAATTGCGGTATGTCCTCGTCTGATTTTGACATTAAGCTTTTTCATCAGAGATGATACTGCACCAAGAAATTCTTTGCTGGGATCAACATGTAGTAGCTGTGGTCATCGTAGACCACCGCGCTCATAAATTCGTTCAAAAGCAGATGCAACTTCAGCTGCTGTTTTTGTTGATAATGGTTCTGCTTCTTCATATCAGCTTGCAACGTCAACGACAGTTAACGCGTATTTGTATGTGCGTGATTGACGTCTACGTGTTTTAATAGTATCATGAGGTAAAAACAAATTATCTGTTTGAATAACTTCATTGGGAGCGCTAACATCAAAATGTGCAAACTGAATTTGTTTAGGTGGTAGTAGATGAATTTGCCATATTGCCTGTCGTGCTAACCAATTCGCAGCAACAGAACGTGTGACATTTGCTGCATCATCAAGTTTACCAATTGCTGCTTTACCCCTCCAATATCCTCTTGGGCTATAATAAATCGATTCCATTATAATAATTATGTATGATTAATTACCAGCTCCTAGCACTAGTTTACCTTTCATCGCAGATTTTACTAGGAAGCTAGCAAGTTTGTCTCTGAGAGATTTACTTTTTTTATGGAATTTAACGAGTGAATCAACTTCACATCTGCAATATGTCGTTGTTCTAAATCTTTATTTTTATACACAACATCATGAATGTGGCACGCTTGATCAATTGCATTTATTGGATACTCTTCGGGTCTTGGTTGGTCTCGTTCATCAAGTCGGATATCAAGTCGGGTTCCAGGACCACAATAATTATATCCAGGAAGATGTTTTTCTCCTGGGTATTTAGTCCATGAAGTCCCTGGTAATTTTCCCAGTGAAGCAGCGATATCACCACCTGTCTTCGTACTAGACGAAATTAATCTGTATTTGCTTGTACCACATTTTACACACTTGCCTGTATGCGCACGCTTTTTATTTTTTGTTGTTATTGTTGTTAATTCACTGGTGGGGGTGGATGCTCTGCATCGAGCACAATAGAAATTCATATTAATTATTATATTTGTACAATGTGGATGTCATTGACTTCTCAGCGACACGAAAGCAAGAGCCAATCAATCATCATGCAGCGCTACCAAATTCTATCAGAGCTATCATAATAGGTCCATCTGGGTCTGGTAAGACGCAATTATTGCTTAATCTAATAATGAGATGTCTCAGTTGGGATAAGTTGTATTTGGTGGCACCATCCGTAGATAATCAGCGATGCTACGATGTGCTTAAAGATTTTAACGAAGAAGCGAAGTCGTTGGATGAAGATGATGATAATGATATTGTTGATTTTATCACCGATATTGATGAAGCTCCATCTGTGGATGATCTCGATGGACGTATTAATAATCTCGAAGTGTATCATGATGTGATGCTGGACAAACAATCAAATCCAGCTCGGATATTTTCGCGAGGCAGACACAATAATACAGATGTCATTTATGTTACTCAGCAATATACATAAATACTTAAAGTGATCAGAGATAATTGTAATCTTTTAGTTGTGTTTAATGGAGTCGATGCATATCCTCTGCGAAACATTCATCGGACTTGGTGTTCAGGGGATATGGACATGAATAAGTTCAAAAAATTTCTTCTCAAAAGCGCACGCTACTCCACATGGATTTATCACGATAAATTTACATCATCCTCGTTCGAGATATCGTGTATCGATGTGGGATCGGCCAGTTTCGTCAAGGCTACTTTGTTTCTGTCCAAAAAGCGTTTGGTTTGATGTGGAATGTGAATGATGCCTTGCAGTAATTGACGTGCTGTCACCGTAAACCAGCGTATGTCTTCTTTGAGATTGGCTTCTAAGACACGAGGACGTATTTATTGATTTTTTTTTTAGACTGATGCCGTACAAGGCACGAATCAATTTGTCGGGAAGATGAGACTGAAGGGATGTCATGTTGACGATGTGTGAGAGAAACTCAAAGTATCCGAGGTTTTTATTTATTTTTTGTTGTTTTTGTTAAGTCGACAGGGATGTGTACACGACAGGCTGTCCATCTTGGCACCAGTGGTGAAACAGATGGGTAAGAAATCGCAAATGATCAGTGGTTTTAAAATCCACGAGTAAATAGGTGTGTGGGATTTGAGTGGCATGAGTCAGCCAAGGCGTCCCTAACTGTTTGGCTAAGACTTGCACTTGCGATTTATCTCTAGGGCTTTTAAACAAGACCACGTAATGAGCATTGAGACTGATGGTGCGATGGGCTTTAATTTGTTGAAACAAATTTTGGGTTATGTAAATGACACTGGCATTACGATGATGCCCTTTCCGCGTAAACCTCAGTTTAATTTCTTCTTCATCTTCTCCTAACATGTCGTCGAAGATAGCCAGATGGGTTTGACGGAGGTCAGACACGATCCCGTCGTCTTCTCCAGGAATGCTTTCCATAAACACGATGGAATCGCCTTGACTTTCTCGCAGGAGGCTGTACGCCGATTGTCACTCTTTGTAACACCACACGATACGTTGAAGAGGACGATCGATCAAATGATGTTTATGTTCGATCAAACCTTTGACAAATTCGGTTTTGCCTGAACCACTGGGTTCAGTAATTAACATGTTAAAGGGATGGCGAAGATACAAGGCTTCCCAACTGGTACGATCTAAATTTTCGTCGATGAATTTGAAAGTGAAATAAGAGGGAGCCGAGAGAGCAGAGGTAGCCATAGTGCAGGGAATGTCACTTTTGACACGAAGACAGACAAGACAAGAGTTTTTATACTTTTTTCAGGACACGTTTATTTATTAAATGGAACAACACGAAAGACAAAAAGTACATCAAAACCAAAGGGTGAAGTAGATCGATAAAATACAAACACACAAAAGTCACTGTACAACATTTTTTGGTGTCCAAGGGACAGTGTGTAATGTTCTTAGAGTCTCTACATCACTTGGCAAAGTCACACAGGAACCCTCTCGGAATGGTCTTTCGGGGATGTCCATGTCGTTGACAGTCTGGTAGTCACAATGAATTATCGGTCTTGGACGTTTTCCTTTTCTATATGCTGACCAATATCGATATGTCCGTAACGTAAAGTGAAGTGGTTGGGAAGTCGCACTCGCTTGTGGTACCCGATCTGATACACTTTTTCCAAGGGTCGACTGACGATTTGGTGTGTGGCTAAACGTACAATCTTGTGAGGTTGGTAGGTGGTCACTTTAAAATCTCGATCCTCTCCAGACTGCAAGGCTTCTTTCAATACCCCAAAGTTCACCACTTGACTGGTGCGATAATTGAGAGTCAATCCTTTCACTTTATACTCGGTGTGCACTTCTCCTCGTGGGTCCCGGTATTCGTAACCGTAATTTTTGGGACCTCCACTAGCAAAAGTTAGAATCTTGTCGTCGGGGTGCTCGTCCGTCCAGGCTCCTAAACGGTTTCCTTCGATGACAGGGTGCTGTTGACCCAGACGATCGATGTAGATGCAACTATCCGTGTCAAAATACAACACACGATCTCCTAACAGTTCTAAAGTTTCGTACAATTTTAAGCTAGCATGGGCTGTCACGTAAGCCGCAATGATGACATTTCCAAATTCGTCGGCTTCTACAAAGTGCAGTTCTTCTTCGTAATTGACTAAGATCAAGTCCTCACGAACGACGTCCACGTGTTTCATATGTTTGGTTTTGTCGTGAATCATCTTGAAGTAGCGGGAAGAATCGGACAAATACTCCGTCTTGGGTAAACACGGTCGTTGTGCCATTTTACCCCACAAGCAATTCAACATTACCTTAACAAACGATCGCCTTCCTTCGTTTTTCTCCACGTGGTCTAAAGTGATGCCTTCCTGCTCCAAGTATTTCTCTTTGAATTTCTTTTGGTCTTCGGGAGTGTGGCACCAGGAAGGATAGCCGCTGCCTTCTTGTTTCAGTTTCAAAAAGGCATCCACGTGGTCTGCGAAAATGCCTTTCTGAGTCTCGTCACCCTTGTGGTGCTGTTCTATCTTAGGAAAGTAGTAAATTTCGTACACTTCTAACAATTGGAGTCCCAGGTCCAGAGCTTTAAACCAATCCACGCTGACTCACGTTCCTGTCAAGGCGCGTTCTTCCTGGGTGTGCTGACAAGGTCGGTCTCGGTTGCACATTTCGGCACAAGTACGGCACGGCAATGGTGAGGTAAAACGGGATGGTACAACTCCGTGGGAGGCAAGACTTTGCACTTGATCAATCCTTCGTATTGTCGAATGTTGTCCAGGTCGATGTGTTCTGTCGGCAATTGCGGGTGCCCTGCGGCAAAAATGACAATATTTGTACACGTAAGGATACAACGAACACACGTCCAAGTATTTGATTTCTTCTCCTTTCTCCTCGTCGGCGTGGTACAGCAAACAGTTGGTGTTCGTCCGTCCGTCCGTACAACTGTCCCGCGGGTTCAGAGGGTCCACCCACTTGTAACTTTCCACGCTGCGTTTAAACTCTGGATCGGTTTTCAAACGGTGATCGTACTCGTGTTCACACATTTCCACCACTTGGTATCCTTGCTGTTCTAACTTCACGCGATGCTGACAAGTGGCCTGGTATAAGTCTTCCATGGTACGTTGTAAAATTTGAGTTTTAGTGGCACGTTGAGGGTAACAGATGGGACATCCGTGAAATAAGCACCGGTTAAACTCGTACACGACCTTGGGGTTTTCTAAATCCCAGCCATCTACCGAATACGTTCCGATGGTCTTTTCGCCTCCTCCGTTGCGGGCGTGTTGGATCCATTTGTCTTCCTTGTCGGACAAGTAATGCAGCCAGCGTAGAGCTTTGACCGAACATTGACGCTTGACAAATTTGGTCGTTTGAGGGCTTATGACAGCTAGGGTGTTTTCGGGCATCAATCGTTTGCGGTACACTAAGGAACACGCTTTGGCAATGGTGCAGGCTTTTTTCAAAGGATTGATCCCTCCTTGTTTCATGAACAGTTCTCGAAATTTTCCTCAGCAACACCGTAAACTGTCCACGTCGGAACGACAATACTCTAACATTTCTTCCTGAAAGTCGAAGGGGTGCGAGGTGTGAGAGTGGTACCAAACGTAGAAAGCTTCTCGTTGTTCGGTGCGCATGTTGTCGGGGTTGTAGTAGTGAGCATCAGGCAAATGGAGTAGAACGGCGTGTTGATTAGCTTCGGTATTGGAAAAAGTGCGGAAAACAGCCTTTGACTATTTCTGTCATTCCAAACGTTTTAGGCATTCGGCTCAAAGGCATGGCCAAGTAACTCATTAAATCTTTAAACTGCACTCGTCTCACGTGCATGGAAATGATTTTGGCTCCGTCCAAGGTGACTTTAGTACGTCCGGCATTTTGTTCCGTATAGTATCTGAGAAGAAAATGTCCATCGGATCCCGATAAATTGTGAGCCATCACCGTGGCATTGCGATGACAATCTCCATAACGTTCGATGTCCTCTTGGTTCCAAGTCTCATCGATAGGGTCTAAGATCCATTGGGTGAAATCGGCCAGCGTGTTTGGTCCCCGAATGATTTTGTCACTTCCTCCAGGAATCTTGCTGCAGTGAGAGCAATGACCAAAGATCGGTTTTTGGATGCACTTCTCGCACGCGCGATGAACCACGCAGAAATTAGGAATGTGAATGCCAGTAATGCATGCATTAGAAATCGAAAAAGATGAAATTGCCTTTTTCTTGTGGTCATCTTCCTCTTCATGTTTGGAATGGTATTTTTGAATGTAGCATTCGTGTTCCAAGTCCACGATTTGGTGACAAATGTGACATCGTTTCTTTCCTGAACATACGTGAGTCTTGGCATTATTGGTAAGTATGCCTTGTCCACAAGTAGGGCAAAATTTCAGAAGTTGACAAGCACTTTTCCGCTGTGTCTTCAGATGTTGGTAACAGGTAGGGCTGACAAAAGTGCACTGATAAGCAGGGCAATGCACTCGTTCTTGTCCTTCGTCAAGACAGGGTTTAGAGGCCAAACATCCTGAACATTTCGATCCACAATGCTTGTGTTGCTCTCGATTATTATAGCCATAGTCACATTTCTCACAGTAATAAGCGTATGACAGGAATCCGGTGATACTGGTAATGACATCAAAATGTTCATCGTGATGATAGACGTGAATGTATTTTCCGTCTTTGAAATTTTTGCTTCGAAACAACAGAGGTCCACGCACTACTTGAGGGTGCACTTTCAAGGTGTAGCGTGGAGCCAAGACGTCTTGCAAATTTTGCATTTCAGGAATGCCGCAGGGTGTGTCTTTGGATAGGCCAGCTAGATGTAACAGGAGTTCTGCTTCTCTTTGTTGTTTGGTTCGGTTCGATTTTCGAATGTTCTCCCAGGCTTTTTTCCATTCTACCGTGTCGTTCTTGTCGGCATACGTTCGTCCCACCACGATGGCCCTGTCTGAACACATCTGGTCTTGATGACTGTTAATTTGGACGAGACATTTGTTGGTGCTACGAAGGTCGTCCACCACTAATACCTTTTCGCGTCCGGTCCCTTGGGGAAGAGAAACGTGGGCCATGTTCAGTGTAGCCTTTCCATCGGTGATGTGAAACTTGTCGTTGGACTGCTGCACGTGTTGAATCTTGTCGATGACTTTGGAAGGTGTCAATTCTACTGGTCTGCTAAACTCGATCCAAACGGGTGACTTCAGACTGTCGTGATCAATGGAAAGTGTCAAGCGATCGTTTTCTTTGGCTTGACTTTGTCGTTTCAGTGTGGTTAACAAAGAACCCCACACATCGGTGATGAACTCTTCTGCATTCTCCAGTGGTACGTCGGACTTGAAATCTTTAAACTTCACAGTGTACGTGTAGGCCATAGTTCTAAATTTTCTAGAGAAGCGTTTGTCCGTCTCTCGAATGTGGTAGAACTTTTCAGGGTTTACTGGTGGTGGACTTTGGTTTGGTGTAGATTCTCTGGGTCTGGATTCTGGCTCACTCATGTCATCCTCAAAATCGCTGACATGAATTTGAGCCAAGACTTCAGCTACTGTGCGAGGCGACAAGTCACGTTTCTGCCTCTTACTTTCTTCTCCTTTCTCCACGAAATGATGCGATTGTTTCATCTTGATTGCAAAAAGTCAGATGACTACATTTGAATCTTCATGGTCCCCTATATCAGTGTAAGGCCAGCCCGCTCCTCCAGGCATTATATAAAGTTATATGTCCCGCCCGGCCAAGTGTTATAGCTTTTTTCCCCCGCTGTTCCTGTTTGGCCCGATTGAGGTCAGCCACTTGCAGCATTGTTGCCAATGTCTAGTACCGTGACGTCATCATTCCTATTGTCCCTATACAAACCCAACCTATGTTCAAACTGTCCACCATAAAAACAAACGTAAGCGTCGTGATATTTTTTGAAGTAGAAACAACATAGTCTCTCTCTCTCTCTCTCTCTCTCTCTCTCTCTCTCTCTCTCCGTTGTAATAAGTTTGATTGAAATCCTAATGATATCTGTTTTAGGAAACCTCTCCAAAAATGCAATTAGTCGTTACCATAATTATGTGAACTGTACCGTTTGTTGCGTAATTCTTTTTCAAACACTAACACCCAAAAAGGTGTAGAGCGATTTCTTTCCATAAGCAAATCGTTGAACGCTATAAAATCTTGAATTGACTTGAACTTGTAGACAATAGGTATCCTATCTGGCACTGTTATATGTCACGGGGAAAAAATTCTAACATTAGATATACCGTTTTTCAGAAAGAAAACCAACACAGGGCTCTTTCAACAATAACGCGAGTTTCACTGCACTCTATGACCCTTCCTATGGCAAACTCTCATTCTAAAACCAAAACATGCGTTCAGAAAATGTAACAATGTTTGTCCTATTTTTTTCTCTCCGTTGCTTATGAGTGCAGTAGAACCAGACTTTGTTTTGGTAATGTCCGTAGCTTTGTTGGAAACCTTGCCACATTGTTTGTAGCGTGTGCTGCCAAACATGACATCTCCTAAATTGGGATATCCAACAAATGTTAGGGTAAAATGAAAACAATTGTCTATGAACATTTCTCACATAGAATATATCGTTGTGTTAATTATCATTGTTCTGTAATACCTTTAAAAGATAGAATAACCAAAAAATGGTGTCCTACATTTCGGTCTTTTATCATTAGTGGTTAGAGCGTCCGCCTCGGATGCGGGAGGTCGTGGGTTCGATCCCAGGCCGAGTCATAACAAAGACTTACAAAAATGGTACTAACAGCTTCCTCACTTGGCGCTCAACATTAAGGGGTTAGTGTTAGGACTGGTCGGCCTGGTGTCAGGATAATGTGACTGGGTGGGACATCATGCTACATGTCTGCGGCATGATGTCCCAGTGCTAGACATCACTATAAACTACCACATTGCAGACATCATAGCGATATGAGTGAAAAATTGCTAAAGCTACGTTAAATATCCAAATCACACACACACACACTGCAATGTGACGTTAAGCTGTCTGTCCATCTCTCAAATCACTAGTCCCCCGTTCTACTGTCACCCAATGCAGTAACACGTGTATGCGTGCGTGCGTGTGTTTGTTTGTATGTTTTGTGCATTAGCGTACGTTTGTATGTGTGTTTGTATGTGTTTATGCGCGTTCGCGTACTTTTGTGTGTGTCTGTTTATGTTTGTGTGTGTGTCTATATGTGTTTGTGTGCGTTCGCGTACGTTTGTATGTATATTTTTGTGTTTGTGTGCGTTCGCAAACGCTTGTAGACGTGTCTTTTTGTATGTTTGTGTGTGTGTGCATGTGTTTATGTGCGTTCGCGTACGTTTGTATGTGTGTATATGCCTGTATGTATATGTGTGTATTCGCGTACGTTTGTATGTTAAATACTGTACTTGTGTATAATAAATCCATGATTTCGAGTATAGATCACATGTTATAAATTTCATGCATGACTCACATCCCATTAGAAAACATGAATAACACGTATTTATAAAAATAAAATGATAGTCCTTGTTTTTATCTATATCTGATTGTCACTTAACAATTCACCACAATTGTTGCAAGTAGTACAAGGCTAGAGCTGTTTACATGCTACATGTACATGTGCTTCAATTGGCCTCGATTCTGGTCAGCTGAATCATCTTGCCAAGTGTTCCCGGGAATGAGGCTATTGATACGGAAATGAAAATTTGAACCAATTAAAAAGTTCAACAAACGTCTTTGCAAGATATCCCATCTTCAATTGATTTGACGGCCATATATGGTTTCAAAAGACTGGATATTTTATTTGCGTTTTATGCTGCTGTTGATAGCGAATGTAAGCATATTTTCTTTTCATGCAAAAATAAAATTTCAGGGCGCAATAAAAGTGTTCCAGTCACTTTGGGAATGCAACAATCTATAAGAGAAGGACCAAACAGATGTTTGATTGAGACCGACTTTTTTTTTTATCATTTGCTTAGTATTGATACAGAACGATCATGCTTCAAAGTTGATCAATTTTCTTTGAAGTTTCAGCAAAACTTTTTTCTGTGTACATTTTATAAACAAAAGGAATTAGCTGTCATTTGGTCGATTGTAGCAGTTACGTACGTTTCCTGCTTTCAAAAGTTGGTTGATTGTAGTTAGTCCCGTTAGCATAGATAAACCGACAAGTAGATCTCCGTTTGTTTTGTTGTTTTTTTTGGGGGGGGGGGGGTTTCTGTGACATTTCTGGTGGCGGAGTAATGCTGCCTTCAATGCATGCCTTAGAATTTTTTTTTTTTTTAAAAAGGTCAACAGATGATGAAAACAGAGGTGTTCCGTTCTGTTCTGACAGGATTACTACAGAAAATATGAGTGTTCTAAAAGATTTAATTCTATCAGAGAAAAGAAGAGCAATTTTACTTTTACCATCCACATACACAGGTCAGTCAAAATAAATATATTAATTACTAGCGAGCGGCCGATAATCTGACACTATTTTGCCTGAATGATCCATTATGAGATAGTTCCTCTAGGGGTTGATCTCCGCTACCAAAATTGTTTTAAGAAAACAAATGACGAGATTTCACAGCACATACAGTACTCAGGCCATATGTCAGAATGAGCAGATTATGATATAACACTGCACTGTTAAGAGGGTTTGTCAAAATGAACAAAGAATTTGTTTATCTAACAATAGATAAATTCCAGTGCAGTTTATATCAAGTTTGCGGCTTCCTTTCATGATGCCTTTTAATTTCTTCAGTCGAAACCCAAGGTTGTATATGCAAGTTTAAACAATCAATAATATCGGTGGAAAAAAATCGCCAGATGGTATATTTTGTTGCCAGTAAGGAATATAAACCACAATTTACGACACTGGCGAAGCCCAGCGTAATCCCTGAATAAACTTTTTACACTTTATTTTTCGTACTTTTAAGAAGAAAAAACTTTATTTTTCAAGTACGAGAAATATACGTATATCTGAAATGGCAGGAGCCACGCCACGATCATCTGCTATTAGAATTCTTACACGATCTCTTCCCCCAAAATGATAATCTTTTTTTTTAAAAAAAAAAAAAACAAAAAAAACCAAACATTACTTTTCTTACTTTTAAGAAAGAATAAAATGTTCGTGTATGAGAGATGTACATGTATATTAAATTTTGGGAGCCATGCCACAACCATGTCATATCCAAATTCACGTTTGAACGGAGCATGCTTTAGCGAGGTTACGCTGTTTGTTTACTAATGTTATATTATTACTCTAATTAACTATGTGATTCTTTTTTGAAAATATTTTTCTACAGAATCTTATCCCTAAAATCATATAAATCATGGATGATTCAGCAGTTTATTCTGAATAATTCTTCAGATAGTCACTTGGTGGGGTAATTTAGTAAAAATGTTGGACTTCTTAGAAACGATTTTAGCTGTTTAGTTTGGAAATATACAAAATTCTGGTTGAATAATATTTACATTAAACATATCTGATATATGATTATGGTAATATCATATCTGCATTATATGCAACTGTAAATGTTCTTTTTCTTCTTATCGTAGGCTGAAGATCTACGATAGTAAGTTTTTCAAAAATGTCGTCCTAGACAAGTATTTTTATAAGTCATAAAAGTGAATAAAGTTAGCTATGTTACTGCTGCTGTCCTCCAGAAAATAATTTTCAGTTAAAGGAGACAGAGTATTATTATCTTTATTATGACGACGATACTTCTTATTTAAATTGGGTTTAATTTGATATTAATCCATAGATTGGTAAGAGAGAGAGAGAGAGAGAGAGGATGTACAGGTGTGCGTGTTTTGTGTGTGCGTGTGTGTGCAATGATATATGTCAGAATTGCTAGAAGTGAAATGATCTATTTTCATTTTATTCAGACATATATATATACAGACCCGGCTGGTTGCGTGTGCGAAGTGCGCGATGCACATAAGCGCCTTTTCATTTCCTGTTCGTTTTATTCGCAAAAATTGTTTGGAAAGGTGGAAAGGCGCCAAACATTCATCGCACACACAACAAAAATACCACGCGCCTGGCACACACACACACACACACACACACACACACACACATATATATATATATATATATATATATATATATATTGGAAACCACGAAAACCACTGCGCATGCGAGTCTGTAGGTCTGTTTGTCAATAATTGAAATTTGCAAATACCTTATTGATCCGATGTTTCGGGGAAGGCCTTAGGCCGATTGGATAGATTTGAAATCGGGTCCCATGCTCACAGAGGCCACGCGCATTAGTAATTTTTAAAAATATATCTATAGAGAGAAAGTAATTGCGATGGAAGAAAATTATAAGTTCAATATTATATAAAACTTGTTTAAAAGTTTATTTCCAAATGCTGTGCTCACGAGGGGCCCCGCACATAAATCCAGGGTCCTCGCCAAAATGATCCAAATCGGGCCCGGCATTTCCTATTGCTGTTACTGCAGATGTGCATTGAATCAATATTTATTATGATTGAATGTGTATTTATTTTATTGAACAAACGTAAAAAACTACTCATGGGATCTCTCGACTGCGTAATGCAGCATCTCATAAGGGAATTTGTGCCCAAAGACTCGTTTGGATCAATTACAGTTGAAACGTTCCAGAGTGATCTGCGCGCTGTGGATGCCAGGCCTCATCCCACCTCGCATGCATGCCGTGCTTGGCCATGAGTTGTGACATGGCACCCATCTACGCCTTGCTATGGTCAGCCGACATCCATTTGGGCCACTTTTGTGGTCCAAACTGGTATATGCGAATCAGAGTCGACGATATTGGAAGTCTCTTTTGTGGCCAGCGACTATGTACAAGAACCACACTCAGAGCATACATGTACTTGTGTCACCTAATTTTGTCGTACAGCAGAAACATGAGGCCGGCCGTGTGCACCACATTAGAGGCTGTAACGTTAAACTAAGGCCAGATGATTTTGCAATGCAGCCACGTAAATTTGCCACATGGCCTATTTCTTGAGTCACGCCCTGGCATAATCTTTTTTTATGCTGTCACGCGCCCTTCGAGTAACCTTGCAGGCCATAGCATATTGCCGCAACCTCCGCTGTTAGAGCTATGCTTGCTTTCAGGCTAATTTCAGGCTGTGTTTTGTAATACTGAAAGATTGTGCAGTTTTTCGAGCATGTAGCCGTACTCATGCTATGTATGCGTATCCAGTACTTGCCCGGCATACATTTCGAAAACATATATCATCACGTATTTTTGCTGTTTTGGGGAAGTTGTGTAAGAGTCAGAAAGCATAGGCCAAATGGAAATGTTTGGGACGTCGTCCATTTCTCCAACAGTCAGGTCGCGGCATCAACATTATCATAAGTATTACTGGCCTGCTGCTTTCCATACAGCTATTCATTGAGGCAATAGAGACTCTCGGCACATTTACGCTGGTACCCGTCCTGGAGCAACATGGACTTCTTCCGGTGAATTGCAATGACGGATACGTTAGATATCGACTTCTGTCGAGTTTATCAAAGAATAAAGGTAGTTTGAGCCAGTGAGTACTAATGTACTGGCGATTTCCCCAAATAACAGCCATTGGGCAGACATGATGATATTAGAAGAATGATGCTTTGTTTAATTAGAAAGTCCTGCCTCCTGAGGCTCAGTACTGCGGTACCAATAATCACTGCAACTTCTTCAAAGTCGATTCGTCCTAGGTCTGCTGATTGTATTTTGAACTCAGTCTTATGTCTAATAGATGCTGCTGCCAGTTTTTCGACTAACAAGATTATATAGTACTCTACTCGATCTCAGGTCACAATTAACATTTTCTAATAAAAACTAGTACCTAATGGAAAATTTCAATCCAAAAGGTTCTAAATGTTTACAAGATAAAATGTTAGTTAAAATTAGGTCTGTTAATAAAATTATAATACAGGACCTGAAATATGTTAGGTATGCCAGTGGATTCCCAATAACCTTGACCCAGACCCAAATAAACACGTTTACTTCTATTAATAATAACCCTAATATTAAACTCATACACATAAAGAATAGTTTAGCTATGCAACTGTTGTTTACAGAATAAAAAAATCAATAATTCAGGTCAAGTAGAAAATAAACTTGATTTTGGACAAGGTTAAGTTCAACATACAATGTTACGTTACAACAGCATATAATGCAATAAAAACAAATATAAAAAGTAACAAAAAAACAATGCACATTAAATATACATAACATAATGTAAACAGTATAATCGTGGCATGTTTTCTTCTATTAAAGTAGGAATAAAGTCAGTAGACCGTCATATCAATACCCACAAGCACTTATATGTGAATCTAATTAAGTGCCATCTCTGCAACTTGGGAAATTGTTTACTACATTGTAAAAATCTATTAAAAGACAGCTATGTTGTTTTATGATGTTAAGTATGTCTTTTGTAACAAGTAGGGTAGGTAGATTAAAATAGCTCAAACGGATGCAAATCGTACCTGCACCTGCTCTTCTTCTCACTGTTGTGTCTCAAAATCAGTCCATTTTATTTGACCAGTCAACATGGTTTCAAAAATATTATGTCCTTAGGAATGTCACTGAAGTATGTATATTAATCAGTAATATATCCTAATCATTTGTAAATGTTATCGTGGAGAGTAAGCGAATCAAGTGAAAGATGTACTCTGAATGAATATCTTGGTTTAATAGGGTTCATAATGGTGATCAAGATCGAAAGTTAGCAGTGAACTCAAATTCGATAAGTCGACACTCACAGCTTGCCTTAAGGATGAGCGTTAATTTCGGGATTATGTGCATGATGCTGATTCCAATATTGGATTCAAACGAAAATGGGCATAGACTTCAAACAGTACAGAATCAGAAGATGATGTTCACACAACATGAACTGGGTGTTCCTATCTCTGGTACAATTCTCAAGGCCCTGGCAGAGAAAATGGCAAAGGCATGGATACTGACTCTGATTTTACTGCATGCCATGATGGATGGTTTTGGAGATTCCAGCTCCAACATGGAATAAAACAAAACTGACTGTTAGAAGGGATATGCACAGTGAATCAGGCCATGCAGTGTGAAGCAGTACTTTGTCAAGTGTCACATACATGTACTGCAAATATCATGTTTTCATTTGCATTTTTAACATTTTATTTTTAGATCCATTAAATTGATGTTTGGTAATGAATTAATCTTTGTCAATTTAACATTCTACTGTAACTAAATCTATTTATTTTCTATCACTTAATCTAGTGAATGAAGAATAAAAAAATGAAACAACAAAAGTTTTGACGTTCAATTCTGAAAATGAATGTTGATCTTTTTGGAAAAAATAATTCTCATTTAATTTTGAATGAACAATAAAACCAGAACGTATCTAGTTCAATATAAAAAGCAGTGACATAATATACAATGTGTTTAGTGGTACACATGCTAATTGTATGGAAACACACAGGAGTTCGTTACACAGAAAATTAGGAGTATCCATCAATAAATTGAGGGCTCAGGGGTCCATATGCAACAATATAAGTTGGACCCCCACCCCCGCCCTCAACTCATTGACAGATACTACTAAGTTTCTTTGTAACAAGCCCTGTGCAGAAACAATGTGGAATGTTGTAATAGTCTCTTTGATAGAGTTTATCCTGAAATTAAAGGTAATTCATTAAGAAAAACAATCTACACCATTATAAAGAAATATTTATTCACAGTTGATTTCGACACAATTACAAAAAGAATTCAACAATGTAACCTGCCACCCACCCCACTCTACTTTCACCTCCCTCTGTTGATTTCCATCCTTTATTAGTTTTATATAGGTCCCTTGCTAACTTGCACATTCAATTACAGTGCTGTTTTTGGACCCTGTTGTGCACGATTCACTAGTGGTGTACATGAAAATTTAAAATTTAATCACTTATATTTTGGCACAGTTTTATCATAAAATTTTGTGGTTAATTAACATAATTTAGCAGTTTTCTGTTTGATATTTCTGTTTCATTATTATTATATTTTTAGTAATTGGCAGACTGGTTACAAAATATCTGAATAATGAACCATGAGGATTTTTTTGCACATGTATATTTGAGATTTTATAGCAACATCTTTTACAAGGGCTGTATATTTACAGATTGCAGTGAAGCAGACCTTACCCAGAGATCATTTAAATTGAATTCCTGCCGTCAGGCAATCAAAAGTGACTGTTCTCAGCTAATCAAAAGTGACTTATCAAAAGTAAAGTTACTGATAACTGGCTGACGCAAAATCTCAAGTTCATTCTGTCAAAAGCTTTATGATCTTCAGGCATGGTGGTCAGAAAAAGTATCTGGTAGAGAAATGTCCATGAATACACACACTGGCTTTGCCAATACAGTTTGAATAATCAGTAACAGTTATTTCAGTCAATTAATTTCATTCTTTTAATAACGGTACAACAACATTTATCAGCTTTTTAAAATAAGTAATTAACCATATCAAGTAACAAATTTTCCATCTTAATTTCTTCATGACATGAAAACAGAATCATCAATCCACCCATGAATAATTCTTTGTTCACAAAATAAATCACAGATGAATCCTAAAATATGCTTGATGTGACACTTCATGCAAAACTAAAGTTTCTCCAATAACAAATTACCACTAAACACTTATATAAAAATCTCTTAAATACCAACTGATTATAAAAATTACAATTATGGTACATAATATTTTATCACACAATTATTCATTCAGAAAATAATTTCTAAAAATGCAATAAATTACTATGCAAACAACCATAAAATCAGAATACAACATGACATATAAAAAAGAACAACCAACAAAAGTTCCACAGAATAAATGTCTTGAATAGAAAAGAGAAATCACTCTCGACAATAGTGATCTGCATTTTAGGTAAGGGAACTTTGCTCCGAGTTACTGAGGTATATTCCAACAAGAGTATGTCATGACAGTACACAAATAGGGGTTTGTTCCAACAGGAGCATGTCATGACAGTATACAAAAGGGGGTATGTTCCAACAGGAGTATGTCATGACAGTACATAAAAAGGGGTATGTTCCAACAGGAACAGGTTATGACAGCACACAAAAAGGGGTATGTTCAACCAGGTGTATGTCATGACATTACACAAAAAGGGGTATTTAATGATGTGAAAACACATTATACATGTAAATGAATGCCAACAGTTCAAATAAATTATGTAGCACTATTAAAAAAAGGAACCAGTTTAATGGGATATATTACCATAAATGTAAATCATGGGACTGCAGTATACTGAGAGGGATTACAGTGAGAGACCACTGTATCACATAATGGTTGAGGTTGCCTTGTAGTGAGGCAGGTTAAAATCTAGGCTCTGTTCGAAATATATATAGCATGAAAAACTACATTCTGAAAGTGTATTATTGAGTCCACATTTTAATGCATTAACATTAGTCAGGGTCTAAGAAATAAATTAAACTAGATCTTGAAAAAAAATGAGAACATTGACTATATATGTGGTACTGAGATCCCATAACACAGTCCCTGATACATCATTGGTATGGCCATAGATCCCACTATACCGGTGGAATTTTTCCAAATGATGTACCCCAGTATACCCGTAAGATGACCTCATCGATATCACAGTACTTGTTTATAGCTAGCCTAAACAGTGAGGTATCACTATACTTGGTTTATGTGTGTATAACGCTTGCATACAGTGAACATCTAGCCCAAACACTGATGATAGTCTGTTGCATAATGTGCTGGACAATCCATTTCTATGCTGTTCACAACAAATCGTAAGTGTTATGAAGAAACAATGCAGACCCTGATCAGGTGGCATATTAACATGCTAACACAGATCAGAGTCCTTTTTAATATTAAAATAACAAATACAAAATAAAATTTCAAAACATTGAAACTATTGGCATTCAATATATGAAAAATAATGTATAATAACGTAGAAACAACAAATATTTCAGTTGCAATACTATTCTGAAATGTTTAGTTGCTTCAGTTAGATTGGAGGGGGGGTCACTAATTTATTGGTGTGCATTAAGAGATGCACAACAATATATTACTTCTGTTGGGCATAGCCTCCTTTAAGGTTTTTTTGTCTAAAAGGCACTTATGATGTCTACAACACATGAGAATAAAATGTCTTGCCAAAATACACAATACAACAACCTCATTCACAAGACTGCATGCAGGATTTCTCTACTTCGAGTATTACTCATTATATTCCATTTTAAATTTTGTCTGCAAGGGGAAAACTAAGTGATTCTCAATTGTACTCATCATAGGTTACTCACATTGCCTTAATAGGCAAACTGGCATACAAAGAATGATTTCTACTAAATTTAGTCAAATTGTATTGAATAGTTTTATTCTTTTAAAGTTCATTAAATTGTTTTCTATGTTTAGCAACAACAGCCATATTTGTCAGCAGAGCATCATCATTTACATATACCTGAAAGCTTTCTATGCCAGGAAGCTTTAAGATTAAGTTGGTCCAATTTTACTTAACAGTGTTAAAGAAATCTTTCAAATGTTTTTCAATTTTTAGTAGTGGCAGCCATAATTGATGGTTGATTGGCATCATTTAAACAAATTTTACGTGCTTCATGGCAGGGTGATTTTGTGTCAAATTCTGAGGAGTGGATTTTGAAAAGTTGTACATAACAACAGGAAGTGGATGACGAATGATCCACAATGAAGGAAGAACCAAACCATAAGCTCACTTGGATTTATTGCCAAGTGAGTTAAAAATACATGATTCTTGATGTCATCAGAAATATCTGGATAAAATGTAATGAAATTTTGACAAATTTAGACATAACAATCCCCAATTCAATCCCTTGTGCAACACATGTAAGGGTTTAAGTGGTTCCTCATCAAAGGCAAGTTGTTACCTGCAGGTTCTCCTGTTTCCTACACATTACCTGACATATAAACCAACCAGAGTGCATGCATAGGTTGGTATAACTTCTTGTGCCACTGATGTAAAATAAACCTTTTGTAACTAACTAAATATGTGTCAATAAAACACAGAAGTTACCACAAATGCAATGGATTTTAAGGACAAAGTTTAACAGAGAAAATTGCAAGCCTCAAACATAACATTGCATAATATTGGGTCTAACTGCTTATCAGCAGAGTTCTGGCTTTGTAAGGCAGATTAAAAGTTAAGTTCTAAAATTGTGAAGATAAAGGACTGTAAAAAAAATTTAGTATGGCAAAAACCCTCCACACAATGTCAAATCATAATATTACAAGATAAAATATAAAAGATAAAGATATTAAAATTATGTACATACAAACATGACCAAGATGGTAGCTCTTCCTATTGTAAAGCCTTGTACTAAATTTGATTTTAGTAGCAAGCTACTGAGTGGAAACAAAATTTATAATGGAGAAGACATGATATGGGGTTTGTTTGTTTATTTGTGGGTTTAATGCCATTTCTTAGCACATGATAGACTATAAATGGCAGCCAGTATATTTGGTGGACAAAGAACCCAGGAAGAATGACTGACCATTTGAAGCTCCTGGCATTTCTCATATATCCATGCTGGTCAAGCCTAGACTCAAACTCACTGGGTGAGTGATCTGTACAGGCAAGTACCTTAGACAATTCTGCCACCTGAGGCCCCCATGATTGGGGTGGGGTGGGGGGGAAGGGTTTTCAATGACAAAACATGATGTTAAGTAGGGGACATGGCAACAATGTATACCTCCTCATTAGATATGGTTGGATCAATAAAAAACAAAAGTTCCATGAACACTATGGATCACTTGCAAACATCATTAGGGTCCAAATTAACTCTAAATATAAAAAACGTAAATAAAAAAAATCTTCACAGTGTCTTCCTATATCCCACTATTAGCTTACAAAAACAAAAGTGCAAATGCTACAGGGTTCTCAGGTGTTTAAGATAACACATTCCAAATTGCTCAGACCATGAATTTTCTGTAGACATCGATGTCAATATTTGAGAAAACAAAGTTTTGCATACAAGAAGGCCCAGTATACAAATTATGAACTTTTTAAAATTAAATTCGGTGCAAACTTTTTGAACAGTCAAAATGGTGTGCATAACAGCCTTTTTTGAGATACATGTGACAGGAGAGGGTACCAGTCAAAGTTACTTTAATGAACAGTCTCACACTTGGTAGGCATGACATAATTTTGGCCTGGTGTAAACAAATTAATATCCTATAAATACAGAGAAATACAATCAATACAGATGAATCTGCTGGTGAAAATCTCAGAAAAATCACAAAGAAAAATTTCCATCCTGTTATTAAAGTCAATGGCCAAATCTTAAAGTATTAAGCATGATATCCAATGTTCCCTGCCTTTGAGACTGGTACCCTGCTTAATTATTAATCAGAGGTCAAAGTGCAATGTAATTCAAAAAGAGTATTCTTGATCATGCAAGAACAAACTATAATTATTATCAGCGTTTTAATAAAGTCAACAATATCCAAAATTTGAACCAAATATAAATATATCTTTTTAACAAATGTAAAACAAGTATATTCTATGTGTCAATCTAAAATTCAGACATAAAGGATAAAGATTTGATGGAAAAATGGACAAAAACTGTTCCCTAGAATTCAGACCCAAAGGATAAAAATCTGGAAGAAAAATGGACAAAATCTGTTCCTTAGAAGTCAAACCTAAAGGATAAAAAAATGGAAAGGATGGACAAAAACTGTTCCTTAGAATTCAAATTCAAACCTGAAGGATACAAATCTGGAAAAAAAACTGGACGAAACCTATTCCCTATAATTCAGTTCTTCTCGACAAAGTGGGAAAAACAGCATTTAAAGATGAAGCAAACATACTGGCAAATAAACTGATAAGCAAATAAGTGCAGATCTGAATAAATAGATATAAAGAATATGGAGTGATAGACCAATACATATTTGTACTATGTGATCCTTGGATATGTAGCTAGAGAATAAAATGAGAAATATACACTGAGTCAATACAGTTTTTACTCTCACTATTAAACATATTTTTCAAGCAATAAAAACACCAATTAAAACACTTCTGGAGACAAATGACAAAATAAGCTCAACTAAATATTTGTCAATCAATAAAACTGATGACAAACTACTAACATATGTACAGACACAACAGTGGGATCACTATGTTTAGTATGAGAATGGACAGATGTATGGACATACATTTGTACAGAGAGACAACAATGAGATCATCATGTCTAGTATCAGAAAGAACCAATGTACGGACGGACATGCATTTGTACTGACAGACAACAATGAGATCATCATGTCTAGTATCAGATTGGACAGATGTATGGACATGCATTTGTACTGACAGACAACAATGAGATCACTAAGTCTAGTATCAGAATGGACAGATGTACGGACATGCATTTGTACTGACAGACAACAATGAAATCACCATGTCTAGTATCAGAATGGACAGATGTATGGACATGCATTTGTACAGAGAGACAACAATGAGATCACTATGTTTAGTATCAGAATGGACAAATGTATGGACATGCGTTTGTACAGACAGACAACAATGAGATCACCATTTCTAATATCAAAATGGATAGATGTATGAACATGCATCTGTATTGACAAAAATGTGATCACTATGTCTAGTATCAGAATGGGCATATTGACAGATGTATGGACATCCATTTGTACAGACACAGACAAAAATGTGGTCAATATGTCTGGTATCAGAATGGGCATATTGACAGATGTATGGACATCCATTTGTACACACACAGACAAAAATGTGGTCAATATGTCTGGTATCAGAATGGACATATGGACATCCATTTGTATAGACAGACACCAATGTGATCAATGTCTAGTATCTAATGGACATATTAACAGATGTATGGACATGCATTGTACAGACACCAAAGTGATCACTGCATTGAGCTTCTGCATAAGAACTTTACAATAAAAGAAATGTCTCTGATTAAGCACAGAGTTTAACCAAGGGTGTAGATTGACGTATGAATATATGTTTGTACAGACAGGCACCAATATGATCATTATGTTGAATTCTGCCAAAGCTAGCTTGACAAAAGAAATATGTCTCTGATTAAACACTCTAACATTTTGTTTCCTAAAACTACAAAAGTTTCTAGATTAATCAAGATATGGACCTGTATATATATCTCAGTTTCACTTTATTGTGAGAAAGTCTTAAACAAATTTTTTTTTTGTATACATAGTTCTTATTAACTTATAACAAGAAAACAAGAGTTATCTAGAAGTGACACCCCACCCCCACATCCCCTGCTTATGTAAAGACTCCTCTAGAAAGTACCCTTTGTATTTGGTTGTAATAAATGAGACTTATAATGTACAATAATTTTGTGTGTGTACATATAGCATGCACTATGACAGACAAGTACCCTATGTTCTTTCACTCTCAATATTTATGCTATTTATGCTGTACTTTGTTTCCATGCTGTGTGTGTGTGAGTGTGTGTGTGTGTGTGTGTGTGTGTGTGTGTGATTTGAATTTTAACACAGCTTTAACAATGTTTCAGTGATATCGCTATGATGTCTGCAGTGTGGTAGTTTATAGTGATGTCTAGCACTGGGGCATCATGCCGCAGACATGTAGCATGATGTCCCACCCAGTCACATTATCCTGACACCAGGCTGACCAGCTTTAACACTAACCTTTTAATGCTGAACGCCAAGCGAGGCAGCTGTTAGTACCATTTTAACAAGTCTTTGGTATGACTCAGCCGGGGTTCGAACCCACGACCTCCTGCATCTGACACAGACGCTCTAACCACTAGGCCACCAGAGCGGTTTGTTTCCATGGTAACAAGAACACAAAATACAGAAAATTCAAAGTACCACAGGTACTCCAAGCAAATTGCCTGATATATATTGTATGTACCAAGTTTCTTTCAAATACCTTAAATGATTTGACAACTGTGCTCTAGATAGGAACTGCTTATGGACAGACATACAGACAGTCAGATATAGCAATAGCCATATCCCTCTTAATTGCATACAGTGTGGGTGGGGTTAATAATATATCATATCAATAGAAATAACAAATCTGTGTAATTATTTTATAAACAAACAGAATGATTTTCTAGTCGTCATGCTACAATCACTGCAAAATATCCCAAGAAAAAGACTGATTACATGTAAATATCACAGAGTTCAAAATGAAATCTTTCCAAAAAATGCAACAAACATTTTCACTCATCATCATGTCTATAGAGAATCACAGACCTAGTTCCATGAACTTCAATATTAATTAGTCTTGCAGATGGCACGTAGTGCACATGTTCCCCATTTCTATTGCAAATGTGAATCTGAATTGCTGTTTTCACTAATTTGACTTAATTTGACCTTTTCTTGTTAATATAAATAACTCTTGCAAATATATGCTGGTTCTGCAGAACATGGTCCTGTGAATGCCATTATAATTATGTAACACTGTGCTTAACCAGGCTGGACAGGACAGCTTGGTATGTCAGAGTACATGTTTTTTAGGCACACAGTAATATTACATCAATGTTATAGCCATACAGCAACTGATGTTGAGGATACATAATTCTTAAAAACTTTAAATGGAATCATAACCTTTCCACCATGGACAGTGCCACTGTGGACAAGATGGTACAACCTTTAGGCATATTCACCTCTCCCTCTATAACTCATGACCGAATAATTCACAAACCCACTTATAACACATGGACAGTAATGAATTCAATATTTTTCTCTCTAAATTACCAAAAGGATCGGCCCCTATTTGTTGAATGTGAAGAAAATCACAATAAAAACTAGTATATGGAACTCGGACATATTGCTCATTTTGTTACTGTTAGTGTCCCAATTCAACATTATGACTTTCTAAACTTTTAATAGAAGTCATATGTTTTGTTAAATTTTTATATTTCTGTACCAAATTAAATTCACAGAACACTGTAAATAAGAATATTGGTGGATATTTCCATCCATTAACATGTCAGTAATGTCTACTGATGGCAGCACTTTAAGACATAAATACCAATTAAGTTTTGTAAAGTAAAATTTGTGTTTTAGTTCTATCTTTAAAATTGCTTTCAGTGTAACCTGTAATCATCATAATGCTAAATGCCCTCTTCAAAGGTGAAAAGTGTCAATCTATTGTCACAACTATCTCTGTGAGAATTTTTGAGAACCTAATTACTGATTTTGTTTTGATTTTCGATTTGCAGAAACTTTGTTATATTGTTACAATCGAGTGAAAGTAGACATGCTTTGCATTATGATGTTCATTACATCTTTTGCATCAAATCAGACAATGGGGAATTAGTAATAACAAGTCAAACGTTTAACGGCTTGCAAATCATACATCTCTTCCTCAAAAACTCTTTAACAGTGGAACCCATAAACACTGACTGCATTATCATCAGGAGAGGGCATGAGACAATCAGACACTCAAATTTTGGTTGATAGTTACATGGATCAGTCAAGTTCTAGTTTTAGTGGACAAGTGGTCTATAGTGCTCACTTCTACTGATCACTGATATCTCACCTATGTTCAGAACCAAAGAAAAAGAAAAAGGATACAAAATTGTGTTTGATTATAATCTGAAAGTTCTTTTCAAATATATCACTCACATTGTGAGGAACAATCTACAGATTAACCAGATTAGACCAACCAGCACACAGTTGTTACTGTGATGTCGACAACTTTCATGCATTGTAATCATCAGAGACAATTAATCTGTTTATTAGCTTGTGTCTTCATGACAAAGGGCCATTAAGTGCTTGAGGGAATTGCTGAAACAGTCAACTGATTCTTTTCTTATTTGAATAGAAGAGGGCATATCACATTTATGATGGTTACATTGAGACTAAATTAAAAAATAAAACATGAGTTTCATTTGATGAGACTTCCTTAACTGATATTCATTTCTTGCACTCTAGCCATCAGTTGACATTCCTAACACTTCGATTTCATCAAATTTTCATTGGGTAATGTTATTTTTTGAGAAAAAGTTTTTGAAAGTATTTTTTAAAAAAATTTTCTATAAATTTGCAATTATCATGATGCTGATTTAACATTTCCATGCATTAACCATCGTTCTCAGTGAACAATATCTCAAGAAATTCATTTAACAATTCTGATCATAATTTTCTCATTTGAAGCAAGTAGTAATAAATTTTCCACACCAACCATTGCATTAAAAATGGGTTTACAAATTATCAGGGCACACTGAAATGAGGGAGTGTTGTATATAGATCATATGAAATAAACACTTGGGTGACAGCCATATTATACAATGAAAAATGTGTTAAGTAATTTGGACTTTAAATATATTTCATATGCTGGGAATCTTGGGTAGTTAAGAAAAATACATACACTAAATAAAGCATTCAAAATGATTGATATTGGATAATGTATATGTAACTGTTTATCATTTAATAACAAAATTAAAACCTCCTTTTTGTGATACAGTTTGTAAGCTGAAACACTACCCTGGAATGAATAAGAAATGGAATCAACAAAGCTTAAGGTTTAGAAAAGCTTATGTGTTCCAAGGAATAATAGAATATCTGGACTCACACAGAGGTTCATGTGGATTGGAATATATCTTTTGTGGCATAAATAAAAATTATTTTGGAAACATTTGTGGCATCTGTGTGAAATTATTTCAGAAATCTGAATTAGCTCTCTCTGTCTCTCTCTCTTCAGATCATTATAATTTCTTTCCTTCATACTCTCTTCTTCTTGTTGTTATCCTTTCATCTTGTTGTCAAGGTCCCTTTGATTCATGTTGTTACACTGATTTCCATTGCTGTATCTTTACTTCTTGTATCAGTGCATATTTTCCAGACATTTCCAGCTAATAAGATAGATGCCCCAAGCAGCATTCCAGCACCTCCTAAGTAAAAGGCACCATCATAGATACCAAAAAAATCTTTGAGGTAACCTAAAAAGAACATAAAGTTAGATTACAGTATATTGTGCACCATAGTGAGGAAATTTCCATGTGGTTTTACATTTGCAGCTTTCATGGTCAAAACCCAAGTCATTGAAATTCAACATTACAAAACTTGGCAAGTGTACAATTTTTGCCACCACAAGTTGTTGTTGTTGTTGTGCGGCTTAACGCCATTTTTCAGCACACGATAGGCTATACATGGCGGCCAGTATTAATGGTGGAGGAAGAAACCGGGAAATCTGCAGAAAGAAGCACCGACCCACGAGAAGCTACTGGCAAGCTTTCTCACATATCCACATTCGCCTAATCTTAGACTCGAACCGACGCAGACAGAGGTGAGATGGCAGTGATCCGTAACAGAGAGCGCTTTAGACCACTCGGCCACTCGGGGCCCCTCGCCACCATAAGTGATAAAATATTCAAAACAAACAAACAAACATGTGAAATATTCAAACCTGTTAATTTGTGAAATTAAAACAATGAAATTTCTCCCATAATACATTTATATAATTCTGCTAGGTGTTATTTTTGTATTTGGTAACAGGAACCTTCTGTATATACCCATTTAAAAATGTAGGGCAACTGAAAACTGCAAAGAACCTGATCTGTAGAATAAACATCACAGACCCTGATCTGCCGATGCATTATGTGACAGCAGGTCAGGGTCTGTGCCAGTTAACTCCCTTTCCGACTCAGCAATTTAAATTTCGGCCGTTAATTTAGATAACCTAATTCAAATTCCTATTAAACTGTCAACCTTTGTGTCAACTATCCAAGAGATACCACTGCGTATCACATTATTCAATGCCCAATCAGTAGGACCACCGGAAAAAAGCACAGAAATAGTTAATTTTATCAACAATCAGAATACTGACGTCTTTTTCCTGACAGAAACATGGCTAAAAACATCAGGCAATGAACCCAGTTGTGCGGATCTAACACCCACCAGTTACTCCATCAAGTCATTCCCCAGCCACTCTCATGGAGGTGGAATTGCTGTCATTGCAACAAACATAGTCCATGCAGCGAAATCAGCCCACTGTCATCGCATGATCAAACGTCTTAACCACACCACAACCTTCAATTTCTACTACACATCATTTGAACTAGTCCAAACCACACTCACACTGGAACAAAGGTCAGTCCATTTTTTTCTGTCTCTACCGCCTTCCTCCTGGTAGAAAAAACAAGCTGTCTGAATCTCTCTTTTTGGAGTAGTTTCCGAATCTCCTGGAGTATGGAAATTCGATAGGTGGCAACCTGATTATTCTTGGAGATTTCAACTTTCCCTTTGACTGTCCTGGAAACCCATACACATCAAAACTCCTTGATTCAATTCATGTTTTCAACCTCAAACAGTCAGTTAACCAACCCACCCATAAACATGGTCACATTTTAGACTGGATTCTTCATAAACCTGATGATAATATTCTACGGTCCTGCCTGGTATCCCACAAATATGCATCAGATCACCTCTGCATTTTATACCATCTTGACATATCAGTCCCTAACCCTCCACCTTTATTTGCTACTAAGAGAAACCTCTGTATGATAAACAGAACCCAACTAATGCATGACGTCCAAGCAAACCTAACAACTTGCTTACCTCCTACAGCAAAACAACTCAATAACTGCCTGTGTTCATTGCTTGACAAACGTGCCCCAGCAACCAATTGCAAAGTATCAATTCAAAAGTGTTCTCCGTGGTATAGCAATGTTAGGGACCAGCTTCGCACTGCTAAAAGAGACTGCCGTAAAGCTGAGAGGCTTTGGCTTTCCACCAGACTCACTATTCATAAGCAAATGTATGAAGCTGCTAAGAAGAATGTCACAAACATAGTCCATGCAGCAAAATCAGCCCACTACAGTATTAAGATCACAGAAAGTTTCAGCTGCAAAGAGCTCTTTGAGATTACTAACAAGCTAATGTCAAGGAACAAATGTAAACCACTTCCAACTACCTTCTCTCCAGCTGACCTTCCAGACCTGTTTGCAAATTTCTTCCCTGACAAAGTAAAACCATTAGAGATAAGCTTGACAACTCATTTTCAATTGACTAGTCGTCACAATACAGAATTTCAGCGGCAACCGTTAGCTGCATTTGAACCTGTCTCTATGATGAAGAGTGAACCAAAGTCATGTGAACTTGATCCAATTCCAACATCACTGCTGCTTGAGTGCTTAGATCCAATATTGCCTTCACTGACTGATGTTATTAATACCTCTCTCTCATCCAGGGAATTCCCATCATTTTTCAAAACTGCCATTGTAAAGCCTCCGCTGAAGAAATCAAGACTCGACCATAACGATTTAAAGAACTACCGCCCAGTTTCTAATCTCCCATTCATGTCAAAAATCTTAGAAAAAGTTGTTCTATCCCAACTTGTATCTCATCTGAATTTAAACAGTCTTTTTAGCAACGTACAGTTTGCATATCGCCTTTCACACAGTACTGAAACTACTCTTCTGAAAGTAGTAAATGACCTTCTCTCTGCTTTGGATAGCGGAAAGATTACAGTCCTCACTCTCCTTGACTTGTCTGTAGCATTTGACACAATAGACCATGACATATTACTTCACCGTCTCCAGCATGTATTTGACATTCATGATACAGCCTTACTGTGGTTCAAGTCAAGTCAACAGGTCACAAATTGTGTCAGCAAATGGAATACGCTCCAGCCCAATTGATCTATGTTGTGGTGTTCCACATGGGTCTGTTCTTGGACCTGTTCTCTTCATTCTATACACTCAGCCGCTCTCAAGTGTCATAGATCATCCAGTGTCTCACCAATTGTATGCTGATGACACCCAAATATATAAATCTAGCCACCCAAATGAAGTTGATGCTACCATCCAAGGCATAGAGAGGTGCATTTCTGATGTGAAATCATGGATGACGTGTATCAAGCTGCAGATGAATGATGATAAAACTGAAGCCATTCTGATTACAACACAAAGACTTTCTCATTCACATCCTGTACCTCAAACAATAAATATCAGCAACACCAACATTAAATTCACACAGTCAGTACGAAGCCCAGGTGTTACTCTTGACAGTGTGCTCACACTGCACCAACATGTCATGAACATATGCAAGGCTGCATATCTTGAGCTGAGATGCATCAGCTCCATTCGCAAATATCTTTCAGCTGATGCCACTAAAACACTTGTGTGTTCCTTAGTACTTTCAAGGCTGGACTATTGTAACTCAATTCTGTCTGGTTCATCTCAATATCTACTCCATAAACTTCAAAAAGTTCAAAACACAGCTGCTCGGATCATCCTTAGAGTACCATGATCAGAGCTCACCTTCCTACTGCTCTGTACCCTACACTGGCTATTCATTCGATCCAGAATCAAACACAAAATTTGTTCTCTGTGCTATGTTTCACTGATGGGCTCCAGTCCAACATACCTATCCAACATCACCCATGTACACACCAGCAAGATACTTACGCTCCTCTTCTGACAATCACATACTCATTATTCCCACTATGAAAACGAAGTCATATGGACAACGTTCTTTTGCATACCAGGGCCCAGCAACTTGGAATGAATTTCCCACTGAACTTAGACACAAAGATACAGTGATCTCATTCAAGAGTGCTCTTAAAACTCACCTATTTCGACGAGCAAGAACAGACTTAAAGACCTAATAATGTTTCCTACCTTAAATATTTTCAGCATGTTTTATGTTTTCTAATTTCAAGGTGTTTGTTTTTTGTAATCATATCATTATATATGTTATTTTATGTTATAGGTGTTGTCTAATGTTGTAAAGTGCTTAGAGCTTCTAAAGATTAGGCGCTATAAAAAGTCATTATTATTATTATTATTATTATTATTATTATTATTATACTGAGTTGGCATAACATTAAATATTTTAAATTTTAAACCATGCTCTTCCAAGACTAATGAATAAATACTCCTAGCACCTGTCCTTAGAACATCTATATTATTTAATCTATATTATTGGGTCAAAATACATGTCAGGCATACAACATTCAAGGTAAATTACATGCAGCAACAGGGTGGGGAGAGGGTTGGAGAGTGCTTGTAGAAGATTAAGAAAAAGTCTCCTATCCATCTCAGTCTGCATTCAAATGGTGTGCCAGATTTATGTAGAAAATAGCCTTGCACACCAAGCTTTCTTTGGGATCTCTGTCTACCAATTAAAGAAGAGTCAACGTGTCACTGATAAAGTAGTGCATGGAGAAAAGTAAAATAGCTTGAGCTATAATGGAATATAAGCTATGTTTTCCAAGCCTCTGTTACTTGTCATAATTGGTAAGCTGTTCTGTGAGCGAAATAAATATTTGGAGTAAAATAGATATCTTTCATATTTGATGAAACTGATCATAATACATTTGATAAGGTTAGAATTATGCATTATCTTCCAAAACATTAGAACCAGGCGCACAATCATAGTGTACAGGCTGCCAGTGAATGGCTCTGGGTGGCAAACACTAACAGTCAAGAGAGGGCATTCAATGAATGCACAGCAATTTTGTTTCTTCTTCAAGGACAATACCCAATTATAACATATAAGGAGGAATCAGCACTAAAAATCTTGCCATTCATCATTAATTACTTGAGTGGAAGTGCATATTATGATCAATGTAACATATGTTGGGCTCCTTCTTCAAATATATTACCTGATGACTATACATTACAATAATAGGTAAGAGGTGGATGGAGCTGCATCCCCATACCCAGGGAGTTGACTCTGGCTCTGGTCTCCTAACACACAAGAAGCAGCTTCAAGTCTTGTGTGAGATGAAGGCTAAGCTTAAGACAGATCAATAAATGGACAAAAACAGAAAAATTCATCAAATAGTGAAAGCATGGTAGCCCACATTATGAAAAATGCTGTCAAGTAAATTGGGATGTAGCCTGTTGTATTGATGATATAGTTCCCAATAGGTTCAATTGAGTCCTTTGAAATAAGAGGTCTCTGAGACACAAAAGATGAATGTTGTGAAACATATTTGAGCCAAAGTCAACTTTTGGAAAATTTTCAGATAACCCCCCTTCATTTTGTAGTTATTTATTAGCATATGTGAATGTACTAAGTACATGTATTCATTTGTTAGGTTGCAAATAAACCTATGATTTTGAAGACCACACTTGTTTCCTGTCTGAACTTTACATAATTTTTTTTCAAGTCCATTGAATATTTTCTCGTTTGTTGAGTAAGTGTGTTTCATGTTTACTGCTTTCTCCCTATTATACCAACAGTGTAGCAACTAAATTTTTTGCTTCAGTATGGACATTTTCAATATTTATCAATAGGCTCTCAAATGTCAGCATGATGTCTTTAACAGTAAGCTTAATCCTCCCCACTTTAGTTACAGCTTTTACATTTCAAATTATTCAGCAGTTAACATACACAGCAAATTCATCTACCATAAGGTGTTGGCCATTTAATTTTCAGGGTAGTGGGGTGGGACCATGACATTCTTTTGAGTTCAAATATTTACTTTTTTTTATCTTAATTAATATTTTTTCCATATGATATCATGGATATGATATGGTGTTACTTGCTATAAATCAAAGGAAAATATTTTTCAAACTTTTGGCAATTAGAAATTAAACATAAAAGGGTCAGGCCCCTGCCCCAGAACATTACATTGTTGGTCCCTAATATAATTGTGGTATACCATGGTACATATCAAGGTATGTTCAGAAATACCCCAGTACCCAGCCCTACTGCTAACTAAAAGCAGGCTTCAATGTATTAAACTAGGTGATCTAAACTTCACTGTTAAAAAAACTATTTTCTTTGTAAGATAATCCATGCATTATTATTATTATTAGTAGTAGTAGTAGTAGGAGTAGTAGTGGTTACAGGGTTTAAAAGTGCTGTCAGCAGAGTACTGGCCAGATGGTGCCAATTATAAGTTCTACAAATGTAAATATAAAGAACTGCAAAAAATAAAATAGAGGAAGCTAAAGCCTTCAAAAACCTCAAACAAACAAAAACATTTAGTACTAAAGGATAAAAGATAGAAGAACAAGAATTTTAAAATTTTGTAAAAGGTATATAAAATAAATCATAAATGTAAAAACATTCAGAAATAAACATTTTGCATGAAGAAAAGAATCCCTTTCTTGTATTTTTGAATGAAGTACTACTCCACTTTTATTGGGACAATAATTTTAATTAAATCACAATGAGATATTATAAGGACACCAATTACCACCTACCAGTAATCAGTGCTGTTAGACATCCATAAATCAAGACAAACCTAATTAGTGCTTTTATACACCCATAAATCAAGATGAACTTAATCAGTGATTTTAGACACCCATAAATCAAGACAAACCTAATCAGTACTTTAGACACCCATAAATCAAGACAATCCTAATTAGTGCTTTTAGACACCCATAAATCAAGACAAACCTAATCAGTGCTTTTAGACACCCATAAATCAAGACAAACCTAATCAGTGCTTTTAGACACCCATAAATCAAGACAAAACTGATCAGTACTTTAGACACCCATAAATCAAGACAAACCTAATCAGTGCTTATAGACACCCATAAATCGAGACAAACCTAATCAGTGCTTTTAGACACACATAAATCAAGACAAACCTAATCAGTGCTTTTAGACACCAATAAATCAAGACAAACCTAATCAGTGCTTTTAGACACCCATAAATCAAGACAAACCTAATCAGTGCTTTTAGACACCCATAAATCAAGACAAACCTGATCAGTGCTTTTAGACACCCATAAATCAAGACAAACCTAATCAGTGCTTTTAGACACACATAAATCAAGACAAACCTAATCAGTGCTTTTAGACACCCATAAAATCAAGACAAACCTAATCAGTGCTTTTAGACACCCATAAATCAAGACACCATCAACCACTTAAGCAATTAGGCACCCATCAATAAAACTATCCAAAGTGTATATAGTAATTCATCAAACACTCTCATGAAACTAACTGCACACCACGAATTATTGTTACATTGTATATATTCAAAATCTTACAAGGGAGAATAACTCTAGAACAAGAGTTCATGAGAGGGACTGATGCTCCAGTGGCTGAAAGAAATGCCATTAATTCTTATCTGCAGTGTTGAAACCATCTATGATATTTTTAAGCAGTATCAAGAATATTAAATTAGCCACTGTGGCAGCCATATTGGAAAATTGGTGACATTTCTGTTCACGACCAACTAGACATCACTGAAAGTCTTCTGGTTAAAATCCCATGTTAATATGATGATCCATTCAGGATGAGTAGTCATAGCAAGATCTTTATGTTCTTAAAATGGATACCAAGGCAGCAATATTGGAGACTGATCAGCTTCAGTTTATTTTAGAACCAACCAGATATCATATGGAGTCTTCCGGTGAAACTCCCATATCATTATGACTTTCCATTAAGGAGGAGTAAAAATAACAAGATTTTCAAATAGTGGCCATATTGGATGATGGAATGGTAGTATTTTCATTTAGATCCAATTCAATATCATAAAAAGTCATGATTTGGTGAAAACCTTGTGTTATTAGCAGTAGTGATAACATGATTTTCAAGATGGCCACTGTGGCAGCCATACTGGAGGCCAGATCAGCAATATTTTCATTTGGGATCAACTAGACATCATAAGAAGTCTTCACATATAAATCCCATATCAATATGGTTTTCCATTCAGAAGGATAAATATTAACTAGATTTATCAGATGCCTGCCATGGCAGTCATACTGAACATTAGATCACAGCTTGCTTTAATGGGTGGACAGTTGTTGGATGACAGACGACAGGCCATCCCATAAACTCTTTTGGTCTGTGACCAGTAAAGCTAAGAACACTCTTGAAAACAAAGTCAAACACACATTATGTCACAGGCATTGTTATTGTCAGTGTCAACCTAGTGTTAAAGTTTGTGTGATTGCTAATGTTCAAGTTTTTGTGCAAGTCCAAAACTAATTTTGTCATGACTCAGAGAAAGGTGATAGGCTGAAGCCTGAAAAATGGAATACATAGTGCTCTGCATAACCCTTTTATTGTACATACAGGACACTTTATGTCTGCCTGAAGTATATTTTTTAAATAAACATAATTACAGTGGGGCCCTGGCTTACGAACATAATTGGTTCCCGGACGGTGTTTGTAACCCGGGGTGTTCGTAGCCCGGAACGTGTTTTCCCATAAAGTCCCATTGTTAAATTTTTAATCCGTTCCCGAGCCTAATAAAAATCACCGAAAATCACTGCTACATTAAAAAAAGGTGAAAAAAGGAGCACTCACACAACACATATATAGCAATAAAACACACAAACACACTCAAAACCCACAAAAACAACACAAACATGACACAAAAATAAACACAAGAACACCACAGACTCCTTTTCTCACCTTTTTTTCACTCTATTTAAGTAGAGGCAGCCATATGTGAGCTTGCGTGTTCGAAATTTTGCGCGCAAGTGAATGGCGGTTCGGTTCGTAACCCGAGTCACCGTTCATAACCCAAATCATTTTTTTGGCCGGCCTGGCATTCGTAACCCGGATCGTTTGTAAGCCGGGGCCCCACTGTAAATTTGATACCAATCAAAATGTGTGAACCCAGTCAGGCTAATTTCTAAATTTCAATTATGCACAAATTTTAAAACAGCCATCTTACCTGAAATTGGTGGACCAATAAGAGTGCCAACTCCCTGGAACCAGAGAAGAAGCCCAAAGGAACTAGTGAGCTTATCAACTCCTAGGATGTCAATGATGATGATGGACTTCTGAGATATGTATGCCCCAATCAAAAGTCCATAAAATGCACAAATCAATGCAAACCCTGTAAATGTGCTGACTGAAGGAATCAGTAATGAGACAGTTCCAACAATAAACATGATTCCATTATATATAAGTAAGCGGTATTTCTTCATATTCTTCAAATCAAGAATGAACCCAGCTAGAATTCTCCCTACAGCATCTGCGGCACCAGCAATGGAGACTATATATGCAGCGTCCAATTCTGTCATTCCACAGTCTTTCATTAGTGGAGGAAGAAATACAAATGCAACATTAAATGCCATGGTGAATAATGTTATTGCAAAGCATAGTGAAAGAAATGTCACATTTTTAAGCAGCGACAATTCCACCAATGGCTCCTTTTTCTGTGGTTCTAAGTTATTTACGGCAAAAAATGTTTTGGCAAGTTGAATAGTTTTTGCCAACCTTGACTTCACATTTCCGTCATTCCTACCTATAACTGGAATATCATTTTCATTTTCTAGAGGCATTGGCTTAATACAACAAGATTCAGGTTTGGCTGAATTTACACAAAACTCAGGTTGAACTGTTTGAAGTAAGTGTTCTTGCTCTGCATGGCTGTTGACAATCTTCTGTTCTTTTCTGAAATGTAAGGGAAATTCTTGAATTAATCGGAAGATTGCATAAGCAGGATAACATACACACTCTCATAAATAACATGCCTTACATTGCCTGACAAGCAGGATATCATGGACAGTCTCATATAAGAACATGCCTTACACTGCTTGACAAGCAGGATAATATGGAGTCTCATAAATAACATACCTTACGTTGCCTAACAAGATAACACAGACAGTATCATAAATAATATGCCTTACATTACCCGACAAGCAGGATAACATGGAGTCTCAAATAATATGCCTTACATTGCCTGACAAGCAGGATAACATGGAGTCTCATAAATAATATGCCTTACATTGCCTGACAAGCTGGATAACATGGAGTCTCATAAATAATATGCCTTACATTGCCTGACAAACAGGATAACATGGAGTCTCATAAATAACATGCCTTACATTGCCTGACAAGCAGGATAACATTGACAGTCTCATAAATAACATGCCTTATATTGCCTGACAAGTAGGATAACATTGACAGTCTCATAAATAATGTGCTACATTGCCTGACAAGATAACATAGACAGTCCCTTAAATGATGTCTTGCATTGCCTGACAAGCAGGATAACAAGGACAGTCTCATAAATAACATGCCCTAAATTGCCTGACAAGCAGGATAACATGCACATTCTAATAAATAACATGCCTTACATTGCCTAACAATAAAATGAAAAAGAGAAGGGTGGCTAATAAAATACTGTAAATTGTTCAAATATAACCAAATACAACTTAAAAATATTTGCCAGCTTGAAAAGTAGGTATAACAGAGATTTTATATTGCAAATATCACAAAAATTGATCTACCCATTTTCAATACACAGGTTTATGAAATCTAAGACCAGAAAATTATAGTAAATTTTTAACATCAAGATCTCAGCTTAAATTTATAATTTCTGAAGAGCAAGGATCCATATCCTATTTTTAAAAAATCTTTTGTCTCATATGATACAGGAAAAGTCCAACATACAACAACTGCAAAGACACTGACCTGCTGATGAATTATGCAATGGAGGATCTGGGTCTATGTTGTTTACAGTTGCAGAAAAGAATTAGACATCTTTATTCAAAATACTTTAGTATAGTTCATTAGATTAATTAGATATTAGATATACTCAAATGCTATTTGATTTAAATCCAATTTCAAATAACTGTGTATTCCTTATTGATGTTCTAATTGTTTACAATTACATTAAATCTCAGGCTGGGTAGGTTTCCTCACTGTGTTCTTAGTAAAGGCACTTAGCTCCCATTTTACTGGCACAATTTAGCCAATAATGTCTCAAAAGTACTTTCAAAACCAAAAATAACAATTATTTCATCAAATGCATGAAGAAAGCAAAGCTGACATATTCACCAGCACTGTTCCCTTTTTGTCACCACTTTTGACTTTCATACTGAGAGTTCAGTATCAGCTCTTGTGTCTTTGTTCTGATCAATGAGCAATGAAAAACTAATGCGTTGTGAATAGTAAAGAAATGAGGAAAACTGGCTGACCACTGCTGAAAGGGAGATAAGATGGAGAGACCGCCATAATAAATTATTTCAGCAGACACACTAGAGAAAGTATTTTGGTTTTTATTGTTGTGTTTAACTGTTACCATATAGTTTAAGATGTTTAAAGAGGAATACTTGAGTAACAACTCACTTGCATTTATTGTTCAATTAATTGCAAAATGTTAAAATATTACATGTTCAGCAGTGCATGGAATCAGTTTTAAGCATGTGCATGTGAGTAGCAAAGGACCTGAGTTTGTATTGTGTGTTTTAAAGGTAGGAATCTTTTGTATTTCATGCACATAAAGTTCAATCCCTAGATAAAAATATATCATTTAACAGTATACACTGTATTGAGGAGCATGGATCCGCATTCATGTCGTGCTCCCATCAGTACTCAGCCAAGGCTCTGCCTGAGGCTGGGCAAGCAAAGGATCCAACTTGCAAACCGAATTCAGCAATGAACCCCGGTTACATGTAAATACCAAGAGCAGCCCCCGATGTGGCAATGTCCACTGACTTTCAAGCAACTCTGGGCTGGCCTTATGAGTTGTACAACTTAACATAGAGGGTCTCTGTTGTTGTTGTTGTTGTTATAGGGTTTAACGCCATTTTTCAGCACAAGATAGGCTATACATGGCGGCCAGTATTAATGGTGGAGGAAGAACCCTGGAAAACCCCGGGAAGAACCACCGACCCACGAGAAGCTACTGGCAGGCTTTCTCACGTACCCACGTTAGCTGAGCCTGGACTCGAACCCACGCAGACAGAGGTGAGATGGCAGTGATCCGTAACGATCAGCGCTTTAGACCACTCGGCCACTCGGGGCCCCTAGAGGGTCTCTGAGCAGACAAATGAACCATCATCAGCACTATAGCGCATCATCATAATGCTAACATAATCTGTCTGCAGGACAATCACATATCAGACGAGGCAGCAGGACGATTGGAGACTTTGACCTTACTTCATCAACACAAGACTCCATATTTGGCTATGTTATGTATGCATGCTGCAACATTACTGATGCCTCTCCAGTTTCCTCTACCAGAGTCTGTGATGTGGTCCAGGTTGGAGGGTATAAGATTGCTAATGTCTACAAACCACCCAGTGCCCACTGGGACAACAATATGCTTCCAAGTCTCGAACACCATGGCTGCCAGTACTCAGCAACATTCCTCCTCCACATCTGCACTGCCAGGAAGCAACCACAAACGTGTTGGCTAAAGTCTATGCCTGTGAGTAACTTCCACTGTAGTTGGACATCATCTCACATCCAGCAGTCTCCTTGATTCTGTGACACCCAATCTGGTTAGGTTCATTTGCCAGGGGATATGACAGCAGTTTCATCATGGAGTGTTGAGAGGTCTTCAAAAAATGTTGTAAAACACTCCCACATAGCTGAGCCAAATTTAGAAATATACAGGTTTGAGATCCTGTTTTTGTCTGATTGTGTAATAAGACACGTGGATGTACACCATATCCAGACACTGTTACTTCACACCTAACTCTTGATTTCAGAATGGTACAGTAGTGTTTTACAGTGCCATTTTTCTGGTAATCTAGGCATCATTCATTAAAGTAGAAAAAAAAATCCTTTTAAAAGAGCTATCATATATCTTTATGAATTATGAGCTGTGATTAGTTGAGAACCAGAGAGTCAAAATGTTTAAATTTTTCATCTGAACAGTGTAACATTTATCCCAGATCACTTGTATTTAGACTCTTCAGCTTTATTGATACATTCTCATGCTAAAGTGTCTCCATCGATTCCCACAAACATTCCCAGAATGCAATGCATTGCAATTTATTTATAAAGTATATGCTTTTTGATGATACTTGTAATGGGGTGATGATGTAATAACCTTTCAAATCTTTTGACTAATCATAAATCTTCCATTTGAAATGTACCCATGTACAGTTATCTAAAAACGGAAGTTTGATTTAAATGGATTACTTTGTACCAAAGTTGGTGGAAATTGCATACATGCATGGAATTCTTTCAGATACCAACAAGCACCATTTTCTTGTGATACGTAATTACATACTTATAGAAATATTTTAATTACATACTTATAGAAATATTTGCTAGCATCTTCATTTTGGTTTGACAATGTGTCAATAAAGCTGCATAGTTTTGAAAATACTGGTGACCTGGGGCAAACCTGACAATAACTGACCTGAGGAAAATTCATAAGATTTTGACATTTTTGTAGCTCTTAACTTCCCACATATCAAACTGATAGCTTGCTGAAAAGCAAAACTTCTCCGCATTAAAACAGCTTATATATTACTGACAAGTGTCACTGTAAATGTGAAAACCCTCAAGAAATCAACAGCTAGGCATGAAACTTTAATTTCTTGAATGACAAACCTTCAATTGTATAATATTTATTTATCTAAAGAACCATGTATTAAATTTGATTTTGACTTGCCATCTTCTCTCCCAACGTAATATTTTTATGGTTTGGACCAATCTTTGTAACAAGCTTGTGCTGAGTGCCTGTGTTGTTGTTGTTGTTATAGGGTTTAATGCCATTTTTCTGCACAAGATAGGCTATACATGGCGGCCAGTATAAATGGTGGAGGAAGAACCCAGGAAAACCCCAGAAAGAACCACCGACCCACAAGAAGCTACTGGCAAGCTTTCTCACATATCCACATTGGGCAAGCCCAAGACTCTAACCTACACAGACAGAGGTGAAATGGCAGTGATCCATTGGGGCCCCATGTGGCCGAGTGGTCTAAAGCACTCTCCGTTACGGATCACTGCCATCTCACCTCTGTCTGCGTGGGTTCAAGTCTAGGATTCGGCAAATGTGGATATGTGAGAAAGCTTGCCAGTAGCTTCTCGTGGGTCGGTGGTTCTTTCCAGGGATTTCCCGGTTTCCTCCTCCACCATTAATACTGGACGCCATGTATAGCCTATCGTGTGCTGAAAAATGGCGTTAAGCCCCACAACAACAACAACAACTGCAGTGGTCCGTAACGGTAAGCACTTTAGACCACTCCCCCCCCCAGTGCCTGTGGTTTATTACTAAGAGTATATGTAATGTAGTGGACAAGTGCCCTGCGTTGAGTAAAGTGCTGACAGAGACAACTATCTGTAGCAACTCACTCCTCCCAAGGACGAGTGCTTGGAAGTCTCCCCACCCCAGTCCTTCTTTTGAGTACTAAAAAATCAATGGCAGACACAATATGGCTTCACTTGTTATTTATTTGCTTACTGTAGAGTTTAATGGCATCTAAAACATTCCCACCTGTATTCTTTCTATCCAATTTTGATGTGTAATATCTCTGCTGTTGGAGTTTTGTTTTGGTATATAGACAAGTTTGTTTTTTTTATAATGAGTATATATGGATACTTGTAACTTAATATATCATTATTTGAGATTCCATTTTACCAGTCCATCTTAATCATTAATTTTACATAGGCACACCTGTAGATCCAATAACAAATTTATATTACCTGAAGTCCTCTTTCAGTTTTATCTTATCCAAACTTGATTGAGAGTTTTCTTTCCTGTGACTTTTTTCCAGGTAAAGGTGTGATCCTTTTGTGAATTTCTTTCTCATACCCATATATTCCTGGTAGATCAAAAGATTTGACTGGTACATACTTTGAACAACCAGACATTGTTAATAGGAGTTCCAAAAATACTATTACATCAGCTTATCTTTTATTTGTTTATCCAGTAATCTGCCAAATAAATACCTTAACAAAGTAAAATTCCACAGTGACTACCATATTTACCATATATATTGGGACAACAGAGTAAATTAAATAAAACAATAATAATTGAAATAAATAGAATACATCACAGTTTTAAGTACGTTTTCTAATGATCTAGACAACTGGGGATTAATGATAGAAAGGTCAGTGTAGAGAACATTAGAGACAAATATGGTATGAGGATCCCTTTATTTATATCATGTTTGAGTACAGAGTGCCAAAGATGTCAAATCTTGAGGATTATTGCCTTCATAAACCATGAAATAGTCCCAACTATCAATGTCTGAACAAACTCCCCAAGAGGTAATTAAAGGAATAAATATGACAGATTCATCTCTCATTTCACAATGTCCTATTGTGGATTAAGAAGAAAATTAACACACGTGGTTATCATATTAATATGGTATACAAGATGTTTTGCTTTTTGGGAATCATGGAACATTTTATTAAGAGAATATCATCATTACTGAAAATGGAATAAACATCAGTAAATAATTTTTAAATCAGGATAAACATCAAGAGGAAAAATATAATAACATGAGACAGTCACTAGTACTGGGTATGTCTCTGAAATCATGACAAGCAAAAAGGTGTGGAACATATTTGACTGATATAATAGCCATAAGAAACGCATTCAGTTTGCAACTGTGTAACTATTGTTGTTCACTTCTCACATCAGAATGATAATAATTGGATATCTTTAAACAAGTGTTTAATTAAATCTGAAATATTGTACAAAAACATTAAATTTCACAGCTGACATGCTTGCACAGATAAATACTACTGGAAATTCAGTGAAGTAAAGCTTGAACAAATAGGACGTAATAATGATACATGTACCTTGAATTAATCACGAACAATAACTTTATGAAATGAAGCCAATGAGTGGACACATTATTTTATTTGCCTCAAACTACAGGCGATCCCAGTTATCTAATTGTCAAGGGTTTCAAAAAATTGTCAACATAACAGGGCTCAAGATATCAGAGTTTAGTTGTCAAACCTATTGCATAACAATGATTATGCATCTGAAGTACCAGTCATGAGGAGTTTTATTTCTAAAAACAAATGGCATTTCTAATGCACAATAAAAATAATAATTCAGTCATGCCTGGTTGCAGAAAAAAGATTGGTGGTCTTTTAAATGAGATTAAGTAACATGTCACACATTTTTGCAACACTCAAGTTACTGAAACAATGTCAGTGGTTTAAAGTTGATTTTATTTCCCAGTGAATAGCCTCATCCCTTTGGTAGCCTCAGCAAGGTTTTCTCATGCTTACTAAAATCTAGGCCACTTTAAGTACACGTACATGTAGAACTGTACTTTTTTAAAAGTATTTTCTTTTGTTAGTGTTGACTTTAACTAGTAGCAAAATGTAAGTGACCAAAATTGTGCGTGAAAATCAATCACTTTTGTTGATCATCAGAGGTTCCTTTACACCAGTATGCTGGTTTTTACTGAAAAAATTTGCCTTTGTACTGGAAAAATGACAAGGCTGTTGGTATTCATGTACTGAGAAAATGAAAAATGTTTTAAAGTCCTTAAAGTTAATGGTCTCAACATCAAATTCTGTAAGAAGCCAACTTATTCTCTATTCATACAGTTTTAGTCCCACATCCCTCCTGACTTTGATCAGTGACCATCAGCAACAACACGGCACCAGAAGGAGAGGCGACGTATCACTTTGAAGGATTGCAAGGCTTTGATATTCGATTCAAGATAAAACAATACAAATTAAAATATTCTTCTTTCTATTTCACAGACATTAATTCAAGCAGTTGATTTCTGCTTTGTTCCATTTGCATTGAAGAATCTGTAATCATTACACAGCCATCAACAACTTCATTTAGAAAAACATAATGGGCACCATGGATTTTTTAAATACCATTTGTACTTTTATTTACTCTTGTTCAAAACAAATTAGTAACCACATTTGTTTCGGGGGGTGGGTGGGTGGGTGGGTACCAGCTTAGTTTGGAAGTTATGATTGTAAGTCACGTCATCCAGCCATGCTGAAGTTGAAGACTTACCCTCACACCAAGCATGGAAAGACTTAACTATTTACATTATAAGTGAACTCTGAACCAAAGTTGTTAATTGTGTATGGATTAAGTTGGTGACTGACCATGATGATATTGGAATGGGATTACACTATAGTTTGTTCTACAAAGCAGTGTAAATTTTATCCTATTAGTAATTCTGTCAATCTTCAGGGTAGCATCATTAAAATGTAGCTAAAGTACCTAATTCATTTTAAATATATAGTGTAAAATGAATTAGGTGATTTTAGCTACATTTAATAACGTTACCTGATAATATACTGAGTTACAGAAAAGATAAAATTCACGATGCTGTGTGGAATGAACTGTATTGTCATGGATATTGACATGTGATGCTGTCCATTATGAACACAGCTTCTGTAAATGTCAGAAATGCATTCAATCAATTTCCTTACTTGAAAGTATTATTTACAACACAATATTCTCCACTCTATGCAAGTGAAAAACCATGCATTGATGAGATTGTTGATTAGCATTTGTACCGGTAAAATTTGGTCTTGCAACAACCTTTCCAATACGCTGGTATTGTAAAATTTCTCCGAGATGGACATTAAAAGTTGCATGTCGTCGAGTTAAGTTGGTCTACATGTTACTTGGGACCAAAAACTTATGCCTGACATAATGGGGTTATCAACTTAACAGGGATCAAGATAAGCAAGGCAAAATTAGCAAAAGTAAGAAGGATTTTTTCAGGACCAGACCAAAACGCCTGACATACATGGGTTCTCAAGATAACTGAGGTCGAGATAAGTGGGTTTGATTGTATTTAAATGGTTACTTTGTTAGTATGTGCCATTTGCAACTGTGACAGAAAATCGCTACTTTTATATTTCCCCTTTTACTAAAATTTAGATTTACTGATCAAAATATGTTATGCCTGCTGCCTAAATGATATCTCTTGATTGCATAAACTAGTCTAGTCTTTTTTCAATTTTTGAGCTTGCCTAATACGATTGTTTAAAATTACTTGTATTATATTCTGTATCATATATTTATTATATTTCAGGAAAATCATGAGACCGAAACATAAATGATGTGTCATATATACCTCACAAAATTTTTATATCCATGTACTATGATCATTGTTGTTGTTGAGGAAGTTTTTCTGAGATCATATGAAACCAATTTATCCTTTTCCTGTATTCCTTATCAATGAAAAATTATGATGTTAGCTTGGTTTTATCCTCTTTCATGTGTCGAAAAAGGTCATCAAATTTTAAAAACTTACCATCCTACTCTCTCATTAACAATGCAGAAGCTACTTGAAATGTATTCTTGTGAGCAGTTTTAAATTGCTACTAATTAAAAACAAAGAGTGTAGCATAACTTTAAAACCCAGGGTCTGGTTTGGGTGGATTTAGGGTGGTTGTAATCGAGCATGAAATCAGTATTGATGCAAAATATTTAGTACCGTATTTACCATATTTTTGGGACATGATAAAATAATTATTTTTTTTCCTGTCCCAGAACTTATGATGAAACTTTTTTTCACCTAGGTCATATGTCCCAAGACTTAAGAAATGAAATAAATTTGTATTGCATTTGTACCCCTCCCAACTGCACGTTGCAATAAAATAGATAAACAAAATGCTTACTTGATAATAAAAATAAAGAAACTAACCTTATATTGTTATCATTTATTCCTTTTTTTCAACATGACCATTAAAGAATAAAATATATCCATGAAATCCGTATATGTAGTGTAGGCTTCCATACTGTAGTATGTAACGCTTATATCCGGTAAAACATGCCATGTTGTTCACTGACATAAACATTGAGAAACAAATTGTGTTTTTTTGTGCTCAAAGGTTTGAATATATTATCCAACTGAAAACTGGATCCAACAAAATCGCAAACATGAGGTAAATAATCAACCGATATCTTGAAGACAACTGTCATTCACACATGACATGGTGTTAGGTGCAAAATAATCAAGACTGAATTATATCCAGGTCTACTGTATGACATTATCTCGCAAATAAAAATCATTATTTGAAAACACATTCACTTGAGTGTAAGTGACAATCTTTTCGCCAGCATGGGTTACAAAAGTATCATTACTATTTACCCACAGCCATTAATGCTCCTTTGTATTAATTATTACGACTGATGCCAAGCCCACAGAAGCCTGGGTGGTGAATCAACACAAACTGGCAGCGAGCAGTAAACTCTTTCTTTGAACTTACTGACAGGACATCAAAGACAAAGGTTATTTTTATTACAAAGCAAGCTGATCTCAGAAGCCAACTTTGGTTACTTTTTTTTATTAAAGGATATCAATACAAAGGTTGTTTTATTGCTAAGCATGCAGACATCGGAAGCCGACTATGGATTCTTTTAAGGGTGCTGATTTTTTCTTTTTTTCTTTTTTTTTTTTAATATACAAAGATGACCGAGATATGGAAACACACTTTGGTTCCTTTTCACCGGTATCAACAGTAATCTGGAAAATAAATTGAAACAATGGAAGAAATTTTAAAGCGACACAATATAGTGCTTCGTGCATGGACGTCCATGACCCAGTGTCACCCAAAATATTTGGAGAAAATAAAATCATGTGATGAATTCATGCAGGCCAGAAGAGAAGCAGATGATTTCGCAAATAAGAGGGAAATAATCAACAGATATATTGAAGACAACTGCCATTCAAGCATGATATAATGTTAGGTGCAAAATAATCAAGACTGATTTATATCCAGGTCTACTGTATGATAGTATCTTGAAAATAAAAATCATTATTTGAAAACACATTCACTTGATTGCAAGTGACAATCTTTTCGCCAGCATGGGTTACAAAAGTATCATTACGGTTTACCCGCAGCCATCAATGCTCCTCTGTATCAATTATAATTACAGATGCCAAGCACATAGAAGTCCAGGTGGTGAATAAACACAACCGGCAGCAAGCAGTAAACTCATTCTTTGAACTTACCGACTGGAAATCAAAGACAAAGGTTATTTTTATTACAAAGCAAGCCGACCTCGGAAGCCAACTTTGTATCCTTTGAAGCCATTTTTTTTTTCTGGAAAGGATATCAATACAAAGGTTATTTTATTGCAAAGACAGCTGATCTCAGAAGCAGTCAATGGATTCTTTTAAGTGTGATGGTTTTTTTTTAAAAATTTGAAGATACAAAGACGGCAGAGATATGGAAACGAACTTTGGTTCCTTTTCACCGGTGTTAACGGTAATTTGGAAAAGAAATTGAAACAATGGAACAATTTTTAAACTGACACAATATAGTGCTTCATGTATGGACATTGATGACCCAGCGTCACCCAGAAGATTTGGAGAAAATAAAATCATTTGATGAATTTGTGAAAGCCAGAAGAGAAGCAGATGATTTCGCTGACAAAATGATCATTAACATGGATGAAATTTTAGTGTACTTTGATCGCATTCCTGGACTGATTGGCGATAAGATGGGCGTCAGAAGTGTGAGAATTAGACTGGTGCAGATTTGAAAAAAATCTGACTTTCGTCCTCGCAGTTTCCACTTCAGGAAATGTGTTGCCTCTAACAATTTTCACGGTATGAGAAAAATATTCATGCACCGGACGAACGGATTGTGTATGTGCTGGAGAAGGGTTGTGTTGATGAGATGCAGCTGCAGTGGATTAACGAGTTTAATCTCAAGTACACAGTTTTATATTTTTTAAAACTAAAATTTCAGTTGGAATGCATTTTCCGACATATAATTTTCAAATGATTTAAAAGGTGTCCCACAACTTACGAATCGAAAAAAATGATTTGTCCCAGAACATACAGTGCAGACAAAAATTACTTTTAAAATTAATTTATGATGTCCCAACATATATGGTAAATATGTTATATTTTACGATTTTAATGGCTTTCAAAATCTGAAGTGCTCGACTTAACTCATTGAGGCACTCATTGTCATGCATAAACTTTCTTGTGAAATTACAAAAAAATTATGAACTATAATGTTTAAAAATAATATGTGATATTAAATAAAGATTTAAATGTATTGAAATGTGGTTTTCTAAGGGCAAATCCTAAATTTGACTGCAAATAATATGCACTATCAATTAGTGGAATTGATCAAAATTTGCTGTACCATGTTAGAGTTTGCTTGTTTCCAAAAACATGAATATTCAAGGACTTCATTTGTATATTTTTTGTGCTGATTAGTATTGCAATTAGCAGGTAAATGCTTTTTAAACATCAGAAATTCATATTATTGGGAGAAATTGGTGGTTCTTGGTCATATCGTTTTGCTGAAATGACGGATATTAACTGAAGAAGTGAAAACATAGAAATAACTTATTTTACCATATAACCTTGTTCCAAAGTTTAAAGTTTGTTCTAACATTCCTCTTCACTGGTGAAAGCTTGAAACAATAAACTAGACTTATAAAAAGAATGGCATATTTAAATATATATTTTCAAAAATCTTTGAACTATACCATTCAAAATTTCAAATGACTTCACATTACAACCGTGGGATCCTGAGCACATGTTTACAAATGGCAGACATGCTGTTATGTACAACTGTCAAGTGTCGATTGAACTGCACAGCTGCTTTAACATCTGTAACCTAAATTTCAATACTGCGCTGGGCTTACCATTAAGAATGTGATACTCATCAACATGGTCAAATAACTGTAGTACTCTTGACATATTAGACACAGGCTCTAGGTTGTCTTTCTGGTGAAGAAAATGGGAGAACCCAATGAAAACCATTATTCTAATGAAAAAGAAACTTTTTTAATTTGTGTATGATGTGGATGATCCATGATATTGCTGTAACAGAATTTACTAAGCTGATTAAATTTTACCTGGTTTGACTTCCAGATGACCTGACTGGAACAACCGGTCTGAATAAAAAGGCTGCAATAACTGAATTCAAAGTAATACCACTGAGAATTAAGCATGCTCCCTGGAATCCATAATGGTCAAACAGTACTCCAAAGAGTGGTGGAATGAGAAAGGTGCCCAGTCCAACCCCTGCAGCTGACAGCCCTACTGCCAACCCCCTTTTCTTGTCGAAGTATTGTGACACGATGATCAGACTGGGTGCATAAATAAGACTGCATCCAAATCCTGTAATGAAATAATTGTGAAGAGACTTATTAAATAAGAATTTGACTGAAGCTGTACATTCAAGTGTTTGACAAATACTGTTAAAGTAATTTTTAAAGTATAAATTCCAAGTTAATAAAAGACTCTCCAAAACAAAGTTATACAATGTATCCTCTTTGGCATTTTAAAAAAACTTGTATAAAATAAGTTGTCAGTGGCATGAAAACTAGTGGTATATATGTTCTAATGCTAAACTTAGCTGATGCCTGTTTTTCAGTGAATGATGTTTGAGTTTTTAGTGAGCTTTAGCATACTTGGTAGACCTAACTTTAAATTTAATTAATGCTAAGTTTCTGAGTGACTGATGTTTGAGTTTTCCAAATTTAAGTGTAGCAGCAATCTGATGATATATAATAAGTACATATTTTTGGTAACCTAACAGTACTAAAATATAAAAGATGAAAAAGAGATGTTAAAATTTGTTAAAAGGTATATAAATATAAAATAAAGTAAAAGATAAAATCTTTGAGATATAGCCCAATTTTGAAATATAAACCGCATTCCATCAGCAAGTCAAGACTATCTTTGGCAATACATGATCACAGAGATCCTAAACTGAATCAACATTTAAAACAAAAATAAATAACTTTTGTTACACTGGGTGGAAGTTTATACACTCCACAAAAATGTGTTCCACTATCAGTGGACAATGGCATGGTATCCACTCTGGTCAAGGTTCACATTTCAGGAGGCATGCACGAGTCAGGTATAACCTGTACAATTTTGGCACAAAAGTGCCTCATTTTTCAGACGTGTTCTGGTATGCATAAGTCATGTATGTAAGAGTCTGGTATGCATGAGTGACATGTAAGAGTCAGGTATGTAAGAGTGACATATATAAGGGTCATGTATGTAAGAGTGACATATATAAGGGTCATGTATGTAAGAGTGACATACGTAAGGGTCATGTATGTAAGAGTGACATGTATAAGGGTCATGTATGTAAGAGTGACATACGTAAGGGTCATGTATGTAAAGAGGGACATATATTAAGAGTCTGGTATGCATGAGTAACATGTAAGAGTCATGTATGTAAGAGTGACATGTAAGAGTCATGTATGTAAGAGTGACATATGTAAGGGTCATGTATGTAAGAGTTTGGTATGCATGAGTGACATGTAAGAGTCAGGTATGTAAGAGTCTTGTACATAAGAGTCTGGTATGCATGAGTAACATGTAGAGTCAGGTATGTAAGAGTCTTGTACATAAGAGTCTGGTATGCATGAGTGACATGTAAGAGTCATGTATGTAAGAGTGACATGTAAGAGTCATGTATGTAAGAGTGACAAATGTAAGGGTCATGTATGTAAGAGTTTGGTATGCATGAGTGACATGTAAGAGTCAGGTATGTAAGAGTCTTGTACATATGAGTCTGGTATGCATGAGTGACATGTAAGAGTCATGTATGTAAGAGTCTTGTACATAAGAGTCTGGTATGCATGAGTGACATGTAAGAGTCATGTATGTAAGAGTCTTGTACATAAGAGTCTGATATGCATGAGTAACATGTACAGTCAGGTATGTAAGAGTCTTGTACATAAGTGTCTGGTATGCATGAGTGACATGTAAGAGTCATGTATGTAAGAGTCTTGTACATAAGAGTCTGGTATGCACGAGTAACATGTAGAGTCAGGTATGTAAGAGGTATGCATGAGTCAGATTTGTAAGAGTCAGGTATGTAAGAAGTATGCATGAGTCAGATTTGTAAGAGTCAGGTATCTAAGAGGTATGCATGAGTCAGATTTGTAAAAGTCAGGTATGTAAGAGGTAGATAAAAGTCAGATATGAACAAGCCAGTTATGCACATGGTTAACATGCATACATTAGGTATGCATGAGTCAGGTATGCATGAGTCAGGCATGTAAGAGTCAGGTATGCATGAAATCAGGTAGGCAAGAGTCAGGAATGAAAGTCAGGTATGTAAGAGTTACGTATGCATGAGTCAGGTAAGATCTGAGATGTTGCTAGGCTTTCAGTAGTGAAAATAAATCTGAAAAGTCAATGAAATTTGTTTCTCGACACATTTCAATGTCATTCAAAGATTTTAGTATGGCCGTAATTTCTGTGCAAAACTGGATGCTTGATATGGTAACTGGCTCAGGGTGATACCACGGAGTGTTGCAACAGCACCTTTAAACCTGTCAGAAAATCAATGCATTGCTTTTTAAAATGGGATTCCATCAATGCATTCAAATCTGACACTGGATGCCATTAAATTAATAAATAAACCACATTCCTAGATAAAGGTCCAATAGCAGCTAAGTGGCTCTTTCTCTGTTGAATTTGATTGGTAATGCAAGCCAAGAGGCAAACACTAATGCACTTTATCTGTACTACTATCCCATCCTCTCACCACAGAGTCAACTTGAAACATGCATTGTACATTTCATATCTGTACAATCTCAGTGACTCAGAGATTTGACAAACATGCAAATTTCACACTCAGTCCTATTGGGATTAATGTACTGAGGTTATTGAGAACCTTTCAAGATACTGTTCTTTGTCTTCTTTCTCTTGGGCATAATTTTGACACTTGGCTTGAATGTTGGGTTGTGAAGGAGTTATGTCCCTTGACTTTAACGGTGCTATAACTTGTTGAAATTTTTGCATCATCCTTTCTCTGCTTCCAGAAAAGGAGATGTATGACCATGATAGCCAGCTATCCCTTTACCTCATGCAAGAGCCTTTCGATGCCTCCACTCCATTCTCATGGAAGCACCTTTGGACGCCTCTACCCGATTCGCATGTAAGCGCCTTTTGACACCTCTACACCATTCTCATGGAAACGCCTTTCGATGCCTGCTGTAAACATCAGCCATTTTGAGTGGGTTTTCAAAGCACCACCTTCAGGGAAAACCCCCTATTAGATACTACATTCACTGGTGCGAATAACCATTACATCAGATCACGTAGTCGCTGTTTATGCTCTGGTCAAAATCTGCTATTTAAAGTAACTGGGTCATATTCTCCAAAATGGAGGTTGCAGATTTTGTTCAGTACTTGCTCATGTTTTCATGATTAGAATCACAACTATGAAAGCTTGAATAACTTAGGTAAAGGCTCTGATATTGATGTAGGTGGCAATCAGTTTTTATAAATTATCAAATTCAGATGATTTAGTGATGTAGACACAGACAAAGAACTTGTAAATTTCAAGTATGAGAAATGGCAGCTACAGTTGGTCACGCAGCTTCACTGCCTTGACAGTGAACAAGTTCTCTCAAGATTTTAAAGCACATAAAAAATTCTTCTGCAAAAAATAATTATACAGCTATAACGATCGAATTTTACTCTTAAACCTTTCCATACATAATATATGTGTACCAAAAATGTAAAATGGTTAAAATTACTGTTCAACGTAACATACACTACACTGCTTAACAGTTAACAGGCAGGCCTATGTGTATGGAATCAAATAGGTAACAGGTGTTCTACTTATAGTGCACTGCACTGGATAACTTTGCTACATATATATCGAAGGGCTAAAAAGCCATGCACTTCATGATGTAAAGGGTTAAATGACAATGACAGCCAGATATACAACAATGATAGCCAGCTGTATGACAATTGTAGCCAGTTATATGATAACCATAGCTAGATATATGACAACAAGGTTAATTACCCATCTAAGGATGTGAATACAAAAAAGTATTTTCAAAAAAATAAAAAAAAGATTGGGATGAGCGAGTTTGAAGGAAAGTCTGATGATAAAAATACAAAAAGTATTTACAACAGAAAAAATTGGGATGCCACCACAAGTTTCAAACCCTCAACCTCTTGTATGGCAGCCTGGACACACAGAAAGAAAGACAAATGTGGGTGTTTATGAGACGATAGGGAGATGTATGACAATGATCGAGAGTGTATATGACAATGATAGCTAGGCATATGACAATGATCGAGAGTGTATATGACAATGATAGCTAGGCATATGACAATGATAGAGAGCGTATATGACAATGATAGCTAGGCATATGACAATAATAGAAAGCATATATGACAATGATAGCCAGATATAAGACAATGATAGTGTTATGTGTTTAGGCTCTTACAAAAAGTAACAAGAAAAGAGTGAAAACAACAAGCTTTGTGAAATTTAACAAATAATTTATTTCTCTACAAAACCAAGGTAAAAATGTGAAAAAGAACTTAAGGTTTTATGAATCAAATCCAAATTTAATCCAAGAATTAAAAAATAAAAGTCCTATTATTAACATGTCCTCAATGACTTTGAGTTCGAGTCCCAATGAAATTCAAAATGGATGGTAATGACATATGCAATAGTCAGCATTGTACTGATGTGTCAACAGTTCCTTGTTGAATCACAGAAAATAATATTCCAGTTTTGAATTCCGAATAAATTTCAATGAATGTCTTTGTCCAAGAATTTTTTAGGAGCTCTCCTATTTCCAGAGAAAAGAATTACTAATTCCACAAAACAGAATTTCAACTCAAACTGGTCACAACAAAACACCTTTAAGTGTCAATGGTTAGAGCCCGAACTGGCTAATTCTTATTATAACATGAGTTATAAGACTAACTAAAACGCAAAACAGATGCCCAGATGAAAGTCACATGGCCACCCTTCCAGAACAATGTAGAAGCTTTTTACATGCCTAACATCACGTACTCCCAGTATGGCCTTAACTGAAATCAATGGTTCTTACTCTGGGAATGAAATTTAAAATTTTTTTAAAAAGTTGTTTACCAGAACCCTTACTGGTCCTGAATCAATGTCAGCAACTAGATACAGTGTTCCTACTACAGGTTGTTTATCGGTAAAATAACAAAGTCAGGTCAAACAGAACTGAATTAACTTTCTGGACAATTTCAAATCCAGTAAATAAAGTTACATTACAAAAACATGAAATGAATAAAAAAAAATTTTAAAACTAATGAAAAATAATTAAATTACATATACATAACACTTTCCCCCATAAAAGGAAAAGAAAGATTTATATAATAAAGCTTTTTTTTTACCATAGGTTTAATTATATACGAGATTTAAAAAAAATAACATAAGAACTCTCATGAATTATATAAAGTGTACATGAAATAATATTTCTATACACAGGAAAGTGCATCTGCTATTAAATTGTCTTTTCCCTTGATGTGCCTGATGTCAAGATTATATTCCTGCAAAAACAAACTCCACCTTAATAATCTGATTTTTATTTTCATCTTGTCGATGAAAGTAAGGGGGTTGTGATCACTAAACACGATAATCAGAGGAGCTGAACTAATGTAAACTCCAAAATGTTGTAATGCCAATATCAAAGCCAAACATTCCTTCTCGATTGTGGAATAATTTCTTTGGTGCTTATTTAATTTCTTAGAAAAATAGCACACTGGATGATCAACACCAATTCTATCTTCTTGAATCAATACTGCTCCAACCCCAACATCACTTGCATCAACAGACAGTTTAAATGACTGACTGAAATTTGGAGCTGTAAGAATGGGTGCACTCTTAAGTATGGCCTTTAACTTATCAAAAGCCTCCTGACACTTTTCAGTCCAATGAAACTTGATTTTCTTGCTCAATAAATTTGTCAGAGGTTCAGCAATTATGGAAAAATTAGAACAAAATTTCCAATAGTATCCAGGTATCCCCAAAAATCGCATCAGTTGCTTTTTCCCGACAGGCACAGGAAATTCAGCAATAGCCTTGACCTTAGCATCTATAGGTTTAACTTGTCCACATCCCATGATATGTCCTAGAAATGTTACACAAGCATGACAGAACTCACTATTGGATAAATTAATTGTCAAACTTGAATCAGTGAGTCTGTCAAAGAATTTCCAAATTGTTGCTAAATGTTCTTTCCGGTGTCATTGTAGATGATGACATCATCGATGTAAGCATCACAATTATCTAGACCAGAGGTAATCATATTCATTAAACCTTGAAAAGTACTTGGGAAACCTTTCATCCCAAACGGCATCACTTAGTGGAATTTGCCAAAATCCTTTCAGAAGGTCAAATTTGGTGACATACTTTGCATTTCCAATTTTATCAATGCAGTCATCAATTCTGGGTAATGGAAATGAATCTATTTTAGTCACACTGTTCACTTTTCTATAATCAGTGCACATACAGAAAGTTTTCTCTGGTTTTGGAACAAGTATACACGGTGAACTCCAGTCACTTTTACTAGGCTCTATGAAATCATTTTCCAGCAAATACTGAGTTGCTTTTTTTCAAGTATTCCTGTTTGAGAGGGTTAATCCTGTATGGGTGTTGTTTCACAGGTTTAGAATTTACAATTTCAACGTCATGGAAAATTTTGTTTGTTCTTGTAGGAACATCTGGAAATAAGTGCTCATATTCAAATAATAACTGTTTAAGTTCATTCCTTTCTTGTTGTTGCAAATGTGAAAGTTCCTGGTCCAGATTATTCATAACTTCTGAATTCCGAAGATTTGTCGCTCCAAAATCAATCAAGTCTGATTGCATTCCTTCACTTCAATCCTCACTGAGTGGGACAGGTACAACTAAATTAATTGCATGATTAACCTCACTATCTCTCTCAATATACTGATACTCCTTTAATTTATTTAGATCAGAGTACTATTATTATAATTTAACTCGTTCATTTTCTTCTTTACTTTGTAAGGGCCGTAATACCTAATCTGAAGAAAATTTTGAAGAATGAGCAAGAGGGACAGACCTCTAGCACTATACTCAAAAGCTCTCTTCACTGAAGTTCTGTCAAACCATAATTCACTTTTGACTTGAACTGCTGAGTGAGAAATTCAAGCATAACTAGCTGGAAAATTCCAGACATAAAATTTGACTCTTGAAAGGAAGGCCAAACTGAGCACAAAAAATTATCAAAGCTTTTACTATTGTTTTAGTTTTAATATTCCTCAAAGGATTGCCTCTGGGAATCGATTTGACGCACACATCATGATCAACAAGTATTGGTTACCTGACTTGGTCTTAGGTAAGGGACCGACATAATCTACCATTATTCTGCTAAATAGTTCATCAAATGCAGGAATAGGTTGCAGATGAGCCTTAGGTATCTTCTGATTGGGTTTTCCTACCATTTGACAAGTATGACAAGATCTGCAGTATTTACAAACATCATTTTTCATTTTTGGCCAGTAGAAGTGATTCAAGATCTTGTGATAAGTCTTATTAATCTCTGAATGACCAGCCAAAGGAGTTTCATGGGCCAGACTAAGTATTTCCTGTCTGTAAGATTTTAGAACTACAATTTGATAGTTCACTGACCACTCATCACCAGCAGGTACCTCGGGAGGTCTCCATTTTCTCATAAGAATTCCATTTTTAATGAAATAACAGACAGGTACTTCAGTAGCTTCAGTTTCACTAATGGCCCTTTGAAACAAACAGGAGATCTCAGGATCTTTTTCCTGTTCGACGACAAGTGATTGTCATTTGTCACCCTGATTAGAATAAAGAGAATGAGTAGTTAAAAGAGGATCACTGTGATCAATACCTTCTGATTGATCCAAACAAGGAGTGAAAGTAACCTCATCAAAAGCCTGACCAAAACATGTGTCAACTAAAGGAATACTTTCCTTATCAACATCATTCTCAAAAGCTTTCTTTGCCATAGCTCTAGTAACTGTACAAGCTGGATATAAATCAGGGAATTCTTTTTCAATAGGATCGACTTTTTGATCCAAATAAGGCTTGTCAGTTACAAGTGGATTAACCACAACCTAATCTCCAGCTAGGTCATTGCCTAGTAATAAATGAATGCCCTCAGCGGGTAAAGAAGACACTATTCCGATTGCCATGGGTCCTGAGACTAAGTCTGACGACAAATTTACACAATGAGAGGAACATTAACAAAGCCGCACTCTAATCCCTGAATAAGAACACTCTCATTTGAAGAAGGCTTCTCAGAAAAAGGCAAAGTACCTGATAATAAAAGACTCTGAGAAGCTCCTGTGTCCCTTAGAATTTTAATAGGGATAGGATTGGCCAAATCACCCAAGAGTGATATAGAACCCTTCAACATGAATGGTTCATAACACTCCATAATAAAATCAGACTGGGGTTTATTAGACCTAACAAATGTATTGCTTTCAATACATGACCATGACCTTGACCTGTTAGAAATAAGAGCATTTGGAATAGGTCTGTCTTGATTCTGATGCTTATTTTTTAATTTGTAGCAATCAGAAATAACGTGTCCTTTCTTCTTGCAATAGGTACATGTAGGAAGAGACAAGGATTTTGAAGCAAGCTTATAAGAAGCTTGATTTCTAAAAATTGTACCAGACAGAGTTTTAGAAGGGGTCGTATTAGGCTGAAATACCTTTTTACCAGAAGACTGCTGAGTGAAAGACTTGACTACAAAAGGAACTTTATGAGCTAAGGAGTACTCATCAGCAGCAGAGTAGCTTTTTCCAAGATTTCGAAGTTATCCTCATGAAGATAAATCCTGATGTCACTATGGACACAGTTCTTGAACTCTTCAACTAATAAGTTGTCTGAGACTTTCGTAATCTTTATTAACCTTTCTAGAAGAGCACCGCTTATCAAATAACTGCTCTTTTTCTCTTGCAAATTCGACACGAGTTTGTCCAGCTTCATTTTTTATAGTTCCTGAATTTTTGCCTCAGGGACTAACTCATAACCCTTTAAGATGCATTCCTTAACCAGATCATAGTCAGCACTCTGTTGTACTGACGGTGGATGGTAAATATCACTAGCTTTACCCATAAGAACACATGGTAATAATAGAATTCAATACTCTCTTGGCCACCTCAAACTTTCAGCAACATTTTCAAAACGAGGAAAATATTTGTCTACTTCTTTTTCCAGAAAATGGGGACTAACTTGATATTTCTTAAAACATCAAAAGTAGGAGAGTGTTTTTCCTTTGCCAGCTCTAATTCTTTTAACCTAATCTGAAATTCCCTTTCTTCCTTTTCTCTTTGCATTTGCATTAGCCTATCTGCTTTTTCTTTCTCAAATTGCATTTGTCTTACTTCCCTTTCTCTTTCCATTTGTATCTTTCTATCTGAAACTGAACCTGTCTTATCTCTAATTCCAACTTCTTCAGCTGTACTTCCATTTTCAAAATGTCCAACCCCCCTGCGTAAAATTAAAAAAATTCTCTACTTTTGATGATATTGTAAAAAAGCCGATTGATTTCACTAAAACTTTCTAAATAATACTTGGGATTTAAAAAATTCTGAAACTAGGGGAATTTTAATTTAAAAAAAACAAAGTTTTCTGAAATATTTTAGCCAAAATTCATATATCCCGGATGAGCCCCCAATTTTCTTGTTACATGTTTAGGCTCTTACAAAAAGTAACAAGAAAAGAGTGAAAACAACAAGCTTTGTGAAATTTAAAAAATAATTTATTTCACTAGAAAACCAAGGTAAAAATGAGAAAAAGAACTCACGGATTTACAAATCAAATCCAAAATTAATCCAAGAATTAAAAAATAAAAGTCCTTTTATTAAAAAGTCCTAAATGTATCTGAGTTCGAGTCCCGATGAAATTCAAAATGGAGGGCGATGACATATGCAATAGTCAGCGTTGTACTGATGTGTCAACAGTTCCTTGTTGAATCACAGAAAATAATATTCCAGTTTTGAATTCCAAATAAATTTCAATGAATGTCTTTGTCCAAGAATTTTTTAGGAGCTCTCCTATTTCCAGAGAAAAGAATTACTAATTCCATAAAATAGAATTTCAACTCAAACTGGTTGCAACAAAACACCTTTAAGTGTCAATGGTTAGAGCCCGAACTGGCTAATTCTTAATAAAACATGAGTTATAAGACTAACTAAAATGCAAAACAGATCCCCAGATGAAAGTCACATGGCCACCCTTCCACAACAACATAGAAGCCTTTTACATGCTTAACATCACATACTCCCAGTATGGCCTTAACTGAAATCAATGGTTCTTACTCTGGGAATGAAATTAAAAAAATTTTCAAAAAGTCCTTTACCAGAACCCTTACTGGTCCTGAATCAATGTCAGCAACTAGATACAGTGTTTCTACTACTAGTTTTTTTATCGGTAAAATAACAAAGTCCGGTCAAACAGAACTGAATTAATTTTCTGGACAATTTCAAATCCAGTAAATAAAGTTACATTACAATAACATGTAATGAATAAAAAAAAAATTAAAACTAACAAACAAATAATTAAATTACACATATATAACAGATAGAGAACATATATGACAATGATAGCTAGCATATGTTTGGTGAAAAGTCTGAAAAAGATTAAGTCTTAAAGTATGTCATGGTTTTTATAGTGCAAATGGTAAAATCTTGGATCTCACTTCATATACATTCTATTTCATTACTGTAAGTTTTTTGGCAGACTTGATAGTTAATAAAAACAAATAAGAGCCAAACTTGTAAAATGTTTCGCACATTGTCAGATAGGGATCTAAATCAGAGAAATTTAGTACATTTATCAATGTTTTCAGCAACAAATTTCTGTCATTAGCTAGTTAAATTTATTTATCTAATTGTGTAACATCACACTTTTGACTTACCTCCCAATAGTCCATAAAGAATGTAGACAACTGTAAGATTTGGTGCATAACCAGTAATAAATACACCCAATGCAAACAGTAAAGTTCCAAGAAATACCACAAACCGAATAGTAAACCGGTGGCACATGGCACTGGCAAGAGGACCTGTTAAAGAGAAAAATAAAATGTGACCACAATATTTAAATTATATTAATTCCTGTGAAGGCATTATATTTTGTGATGTACCAACTCTTGACTATGAGATCATTATGTAGAAAACTAAATCTAAATCTGAATAGTCATGAATGCCAAACTTTTTATCCCTTACCAATTGGAATTGTTCTTCACAGTTATAAAGACTATAAAGATTTTTACGAATTACTTTTGAACTCAAATGTTTCATCCACTTGTGAAAAGATGGCAATAGAATTTGATATATATTCAAAAATATTCACAGTAACAAATGTTACATGACTAGGCTCGTACAAAGTAACAAAGAAAAAGAGTGAAGCCAACAAGCTTTGTAAATTTAACAAAATAATTTATCTCCCTAGAAAACAAGGTAAAAATATGAAAAAGGACTTACAGTTTGTGAATGTAATCCAAAAATTAATCCTAGAATTTTTTTAAAAAAAAGTCCTATCACTAAAAAGTTCTAATTGAATCCAAGTTTGAACCTCGATGAAGTTCTAAGATGGAAGGCGATGACGTCCTCTATAACCAGTTTTGTGCTATGTGTCAACAATTCCTTGTTGAGTCACCAAGAATATAATTCTGACTTTAGAATTCCAAATAATTTTAGTAAATGTGTTTGTCCAAGAATTTTTATGAAGAAGAGTATTTTCCAGGGTGAATAAATTATTTTAAATAAAATAAACTCAATTCAAATGGCAACAACAGGAATACCTTCCATCCTGAAGATATAATTTACAACTGACTATAAAATCACTATGAACTAAGTTTTAACCCAACTAAAAACGCAACTTCAGACCCGCGTGATGGGTCATGTGATCACTCTGTCCGAACAAATAATAAAAATATGTCAATTATCATGTACCTAGTAAGCCTTAGCTAAAAACCAATGATTCCCCCACTGGAAATGAATTTAAAAATAAAACGTTCATTCAACTCACACACAGGCCAAGCTAAAAACCAACAATTCCCACACTGGAAGGGAATTTAAAAATAAAACGTTCATTCAACTAACATGCAAGGTCAGTAACTAGGTCAGCTAAAAATACAATGAAGCAATAGTGATCATTTACCAGAACTGAACTGTATTTTTCTAGAAAAATGTCAAATCCAATGAATAAAGTTATTACAATAACATGTAATGAAATACAAATAAAATAAAAGAGAATTTAAAACAAACACACAAGTAATTAAATTACATATACGTAAAACAAAAAACTCAAAATTACAATGGTTTCAATATTTACAAAGATTTCGTCCAATGAATACTTATTTGCATAAAATCCAAGCCAATGATACTGACAAATGTATAGTTTGCAATGGTTCGTGGGAAACATTGGTGCATTTGTTTTGGGAATATAGCATCATTAATAGATTATGGAGTGATTTATTTCACTGGATTTGAGATGTACTAAATACTACTTACTCCAAATGTCAAAATGGTTTATTTGCAGAAATAGATTTAAAGCTTTTGAATCAAAAACCTTCATATTTACTCTTCTACTTACCAAGTACTTCATATACACATACAAGATGTAAAAAGACATATGTACATTAAATGGCCTTAAAAGCTTGCTTAAGGAATATTATATGTAAGAAAAATACATTGTAGTCTAAGCAGACAGAAAAAAAAGTTTCATGAAAATTTGGAATCTGTGGGAACCAGTACTTCTTTCCAAGCAAAGATAAATTTTGCAATATGCTCTATACACACAAATTTACAGATGTGTACAGACCAGAACACAACCACTGACTCAGTACTCGCATGCTCTCTCTCTCTCTCTCTCTCTCTATATATATATATGCTTATACTGTGTTGTGATGTATTGTATTTTATCTATTGTATGGTAACTTGAGATTCCAGACTCCTGGCTGGGTGTGGTGTGGGTAGATACTGCTTTATGTGCTTAAACATTATGTGCAGACTGACTTTATTGATAACTTCGGTTGTATATCAACATAGCAACTGTTTATTTGACTGAATTCACAGATGCTACACATAAACAATGTACATGATGTCAACAAATAACACAAGTGAAAGGATCTACACAAGTGCTGCAAATTTTTTAGTAAATACAGATGAAAGTCTTTGGATGACATTGCTAAATGTTCTTCACCCTTAAATTGTGAGTGCTCGGTAAAGGGCAAGTTTAAAGAAGACACGAGTTAGCACTTTAGACAGGCTTATTATCTGAACAGTGATTTTCAGGCTCTGCATGGGAAACATATTACATAAATTGACGGAGAAAAACATATGCATCTCTGTAAAGAAATGTAATGAAATCTTTCAAGATACAGATGGCAATCTAAAGGAAAAGCCAAAGATGACCAATAAGGTGGTCAAGGACTTGAACAAAAGTAAATTAAGAATTGGCAATGCTGATCAAATAATCTTTTAGGCCCTATCAGATTACCTTCAGAATCATGGACAATAGGTTGCAACAGAGACCTTCGGAGTCGTACACATTAGATTGCATTATAGATCTAAATAGGCATATATATTAGGTTACATCATAGTCCTTCAGAATCATAAACAATAGGTTACATCATAGTCCTTCAGAATCATAAACAATAGGTTACATCATAGTCCTTCAGAATCATAAACAATAGGTTACATCATAGTCCTTCAGAATCATAAACAATAGGTTACATCATAGTCCTTCAGAATCATAAACAATAGGTTACATCATAGTCCTTCAGAATCATAAACAATAGGTTACATCATAGTCCTTCAGAATCATAAACAATAGGTTACAATAGATCATATCCATTAGGTTGCATCATTTACCTTCTGAGTTATGGACAATAGGTCATATCCATTAGGACAATAGGTCATATCCATTAGGTTGCATCATTTACCTTCTGAGTTATGGACAATAGGTTGCAACACAGACCTTCTGAGTCGTATAAATTAGGTTATATCATAGACCTTGAGAGTCATACACATTAGGTTGTATCATCAGAATTATATACATTAGGTTGCATATCACAGACCTTCAGTTATATACATTAGGTTGCATCATCATAGACCTTCAGAGTTCTATACATTAGGTTGCATATCAGAGACCTTCAGAGTTCTATACATTAGGCTGCATATCAGAGACCTTCAGAGTTATATACATTAGGTTGTATGAGAGTGTGACCTATAAAATTTGTTGTTTATGAATGCATCCTGAAAGCAGTAATTAAGCTGGAAGGAAGTTGTGGTTGTATGACCGCTACAGATTTACTGCCAACTGGGTCTGAAAAATGACCCAAACATTTTAAACAACTTAAGGCCTTGGATGATAATCACAGCAAGAACTGGAATGTAACAAAGTTTTCCTGTGTGGCCCTTGTACAATGAAAAGGTACCAATAACAACATTGACATTCATGCTGCTTTCTTTCCCTCACTTACTGCGGGTTACAAAAATGTCTGAAAGTCATGACACGGATCTTTAGTACACTAGCATTATGTACTTCATGCCCGTATCCACTCTCCAGGTGAGCTAAAAACACAATGTTTTGTAAAAAGTTGAAAACAGAGATTTGAAATACCATACATACTAGCAGATAACTATTAGCTTTTTAACTAAAGCTTTTTAGCCTGTGAGGGCTGGATTTGCAGATCATGATCAGTAATATATTTAATAAGGATGCCTTAAGCATTCTAATACAAGGCAATAATGTGTAACAACTTTTGTTCTTTAACATGATCCATTCCAACTTCAAATCAGTTGGGTTGTTCCACAAAGTGCCCCCCCCCACTCCAAATGGAGTTCTTGAAATTATGAACAGTTCATGAAAATTATGAACTATTCTTGAACAGAACATGAAACGTTCTTGAAATTGTTTTTTAGCTGCACATGACTTCAGTTCTTAACAATTCATGAATAACTTCAAGAACAATAATTTATCCTAAGAGTTCAAGAACAGTTCTTGAATGAGTTCATGTACATATCAAGTACAGTCAATGTACTAAAACAAATTTAAATAACTCATTAAAAAATGTATGAATAGTTCTTGAAATAATTCTGGAACATGTCAAGAACAGTTAAATAACAAAACCATGGTTAAAAATATTTGAAATGATTATGATAATAGTTGGAAACAAACTAGGAATAGTTTAAGCACACACAAGTTGCAGCTGAAATAACTGAAAACTAATATAAGTTCTTTGATTTTGAATGCACCATGACTCAATTTAAGTGACTATTTATGTTGTACCTTTTCATTTTAAGTGGAAGCTCACTACCCATTTTCAATATTATTTATAAAGAAACTAGGCAATTATAAAACTGAATGTCTGCAATCACTTTAATGCATATACTCAGAGGTTTTGATGATTTGTGGTAAAAAGTAACTACAGGTGTGATTTATCAATATATTGGACAAAAAAATAAATAAATTTAAGGACAACCTGGGTTAATCGTATTCACATATCAGCCATGGACATAGATTTATAGATCTTTATTATTTGTAGTTTTACACCTGTGTACAATTCTGGACACAAAAATGCCAGACTGATTTAATTTTATTAGTTTTGAAATTAATAAATTTACTGCCCACATCATATTGGGAAACCAATGCATTCTAAGATTATGAAGATGCAAATGAAGTAGAATATTTTGTTTTGATTCCGAACGTCTCTTGCAAATCAAACATTCATATTTTCTTATATAGCTCTTTGAAATATACGTTTTGCTGCTGCAGCAGTCGACAGTAGTTTCATCAGCTATGCTGTATTTTACTATCTAAATCAAAGAGACACTTGAATTACAGAGCTACATTGGTTATAGTAAATGTCCAGGTGAATCAATGTTTTCCATTTTTATAAAATTGAAATTAAGTCTTTTAATGAAATCGGGTTTTGTTACTTGCGAAGTTACTGTAATGAATCAATATTAGCAATCGCTACATCGAGGTCAATCCTACAGATCATGCCTTACATCACAGAAATAGCTGAGGTTGTTCCAAATGACGGTTGCTAATGCAGTTGGTCAATTCGATATAAAATTATTCAGTCCATGGATACTGTGCTCATTGAAGAACATTACAAGGAATTTCTTATTCGATAGGCGATCAAACATATTATTTTGTTGTTAGGGAATTTTACAATGAAAGGAATTAATCAAAACAAAGCGTCACTACATCACTGATGCGACACCGTGATGAGTACAGAAAAGAAGATTTGGTAATAACAAAATTTTAAAGAAAACTTTACCATGTGGCCATTGTGTGAATTGGAGAAAAATATTTTACTGCATTTATCATAAAATAGGCCTGACCTTTTCGTGCCTAATGCAGGCCTGTAGCTTTGATAACAAGATTTTATGTAAAAATGAAAATGTCCCAGACATAATATCAAGGAAAAAGTAATAGAAAATCATGCTTTTATTAACATTTAAATTTTATTTTCAATTATCCATGAATTGTTCTAGAACACATGGTCAAGAAATATTCATAAAATGCACAGGAACATTTCATGAATGGTTCATATGAACATCAAATGGCAACATTTTCAAGAACTTTAGTTCATTAATTGTTCCACAATATTAGTTCTTGAACAGTTCATGAATGTTTCATGTTAAAATATGCATGAAATGTTCAAAAACTAATGTTCTAGAGCAAGTTAACAACATTATTGAGTAAATATTGGTATTTCTAGTAAATGGTAATTGTAAACTAGGTCAAGCAGAAGGGTTTTGTTTACTTGAGAAATTACTTATTCTTGCATTAAACAGTTGAAGCAGAATCAGTCTTATTGCTGTGTTCAGTATTTCATTTGAGTGGAATTATTTACTCAATTTATTATTCGCTGGAAATTCCAAGTGCTCATCAATAATAATATTCCTGGATAGAGACATTAACTTGGAATAAAGTGAATTCAGACAAGGACATCTTGGATTATATTATTGTGATTCATCAAAAGACCGTTGGCACATCTCCAAATCACAGATCACTACTGGCATATCAACACATTCAGAGTTTTTGGAACACCACTGGAATTTAATTAGAACTTTATTCATTAGAACTGGTGATAGAACTTTTTGACTATGTGGGATTTAATTCACAATACTATAAGTTATTCTTAAATTTATCTTTGACTTCAAGGAAATTTATTACCTGTTGAAGTTTACAAAACTTGTTTGTTTTCAAATACACAGAATTCTATTTTATTTATTTACCTATCTGGGAAATACATGGAGCAGACTGAAACACATATCTCCTACTTCCCAGTGCTTGCGTTTTCAAGCATTTGGAAATTTCAGTTTCTATTAAACTGAAAAGTCCACCACCAAATTTATTAGAAAAGGTCCATTTATAAAAACTCGAAAAAAAAAATTTTTTATTGTTGTAATCTTCATAACTTTTTAGTGTATTATTCACACAAAATCTAATCAAGTTTATCTGATATCTGTAAAGTCAGTTTAATAGACTGCCTTCTATGGTCAAGATTTATGAGTGTCATTTAAACTGCAATCAATTCATCCAACAATCTTAATAATTTCACATGCAAGGGCATATTCTAGATTTGTATCAGTTAAACCTGTAACGGTCTGAATAATTTGACATGTATGGCATATTTCAAATCTGCATAGTTTAACATGTAACAGTCTGAATAAAATTGCAAATATAAAGTCATATTCCAGACCTGAAAGAATTTAACCAAACAAATGCTTAGATTCATCAAATTTTGAAAATTCTCAACACAATTGATTCTTGAAGAACTCTTAATATGGTACCATGTCTCTTGCACGTCTTTGAAAGTATGGGTATAATTCAACGTCAAAATTAGTAACAGTGAAATCCATGATGATTTGTCAGAAAGGTGTGTACCATACAGAATGATCTTTCATAATGCTCATTAGGATGTACAGCCGTATTATATGATCTCTTATGATGTTCATTAGGACATACAGCCATATAGAATGATGATTCACGATGCCCATTAGGACATACAGCCATACAGAATTTTTCAAGATGTTCATTAGGACATATGGCCATATAGAATCTTTACTGCTCTGGTGACCAAGTGGTTAGAGCATCCGCCTTGGATGCAGGAGGTCACAGGTTTGAACCTCGGCAGAGTCATATCAAAGACTTCTAAAAATGGTACTAACAGCTGCCGCACTAGGTGCTCAGTATTAACAGGTTAATGTTAGGACTGGTTTGCCTAGTGTCAGGATAATGTGACTGGGTGGGACATCATGCTACATGTCAGTGGAATGATGACCCGGCGCTAGACATCACTAGAAACTATCAAACTGCAGACATACTAGAGATATGACTGCAAAATTTTTAAAGTTACATTAAAAATCCAAAACACATACGCACACACACAAAATGCTCATTAGGATGTACAGTGATACCAAATGATGTTTCATGATGTTCACTAGGACATACAGCCAAAAAGAATAAAAAAAATGTATGCTAATATAAACTACTTTAATGAAATACAAACAGAACATTTAGTTACCCATCATGAGTCGAGATGTGGAGAATATTGCATTGACCCAGGCAGTAGCACTTGCTGATTGACCAAACCTATCCCGCAGTTCAAGGAAGAGCACTCCAGATGATCGCTCAAAACCACCTAGAAAAAAAAGATCACCATGAATGGCACATTGTATACCGGCCCCATTGTCAACAGTCCTGTACACACCGTATGCCTGCCCCATACTCAACAGTCCTCTACACACTGTATGCTTGCCTCACAGTCAACAGTCCTCTACACACTGTATGCCTGCCTCATAGTCAACAGTCCTCTACACACTGTATGCCTGCCTCATAGTCAACAGTCCTCTACACACTGTATGCCTGCCTCATAGTCAACAGTCCTCTACACACTGTATGCCTGCCTCATAGTCAACAGTCCTCTACACACTGTATGCCTGCCTCATAGTCAACAGTCCTTTACACACTGTATACCTGCCCCATAGTCAACAGTCCTCTACACACTGTATGCCTGTCCCATAGTCAACAGTCTTCCACACATTGTATGCCTGTCCCATAGTCAACAGTCCTCTACACACTGTATGCCTGCCCCTTAGTCGACAATCCTCTACACAGATAAGGAAATTTAATGTTATGTGCCAAGAGCTTCTAGCAGACAGTAGCATACTGAATGCTTATACAGTGGGGCCCCGGCTTATGAACGCCCTGGGTTATGAACAATCCAGGTTACGAATGCCAGGCCGGCCAAAAAAAATGACTCGGGTTATGAACGGTGACTTGGGTTACGAAACGTACTGCCATTCGCTTGCGCGCAAAATTTCAAACATGCGAGCTCACATATGGCTGCCTCTACTCAAATAGAGTGAAAAAAAGGTGAGAAAAGGAGTCTGTGGTGTTCTTGTGTTTATTTTTGTGTCATGTTTGTGTTGTTTTTGTGGGTTTTGAGTGTGTTTGTGTGTTTTATTGCTATGTATGTGTTGTGTATGTGTTGTGAGTGCTCCTTTTTTCACCTTTTTTTAATGTAGCAGCGATTTTCGATGAATTTTTTTCAGCTCGGGAACGGATTAAAAGTTTAACAATGGGACCCTATGGGAAAACGTGTTCTGGGTTACAAACACCCTGGGTTACGAATGCTGTCCGGGAAATGATTAGGTTTGTAAGCTGGGGCCCCACTGTAGAATCAACAGGACTGAAATATCATCATCATCAATCCCTTAACCCAAGAGGTCGCTGGGGCACCACAGTTGACTTTACAACCAATTCTCTCCAACTTTCCCTGTTCTCTACTGCCCTTTGGGAATCTCCAAATCCCATGCCTGTTCACTCCTTAATGTTGTCTTCACACCTCTTTTTCTGTCTGCCTCTTCTTCTGCACCCTCACACTGTGCCTTGCAAGATTGTTTTTGCTAGTCCAGATGATCTCGAGACATGATCCTACCACTTCAGTCTGCGCTTTTTTACAGTGGTCAAGAGGTCTTCATAGAATCCGATGGCTCATTGGATCCTGTTGTGGACTTCTTCGTTGGTTACATGGTCAATGTATGAGATGCCCAAGATCTTGTGGTAGCATCTCATTTCGAAGGTTTGAATCCTTCTTTGTAGATCTGATGTGAGCAGCCATGTTTCACAAGCATACAGAAAGATGGATACGACATTCTAGCATCAGAAGCCTTATTTTGGAACCAAAAGCAAAGTTGGTATCTTTCCATAGTGGTCTCAACCTTGTTATTGCTGCTGTTGTCTGGGCAATCATGCAATGTAGTTCTGGTTTGGAGCCCTCATCTGTGATAATTGATCCCAAGTACTTGAAACTTGTGACCTTTCCAGCTTCTGTCCACTGACCTTAATTTTTGCACTGATGCGATTAGTGTTGTTTGTCATCAGTTTGGTTTTTTCAGTGCTAATCTCCATACCGTATGCTGTGGAGGTTGTGTTGAGGTGCTCAACCAAGTCAGCCAATTCTTTTTTCATGGCAGACAGGAGAATGGCCCACCACATGGACTCAATTCTTGGTCATCATGCTCCACACGAAAGGAAACCTACAGCTATGCCAAAACTACAGAACTATCAATTTGATCAGTCACCCAAGCAAAGTCATTCTGAAGATAATTCTCAACAGACTAAAGCCTCAAGCAGAGAACACTATTGCTGAAGAGCAGGCACACTTCCAAGCAGGAAGGAGCACCACAGAACAAATTTTCAATCTCAGACTCCTTTGCGAGAAATACCTTCAGCATCAGTAGAATCTATACCACGTCTTTACAGATTTCAAAAAGGCCTTTAATAGGGTATGGCATGCAGCCTTATGGGCAACTATGAGGAAGTACAACATCAACTCAAACCTGGTACAAGTTCTTGAGCACCTCTATGACAAAGACACCAGTGCTGTCCTCATCAATAGCAGCAGAGGAGATTGGTTTCGAACAACAGTTGGAGTCAGACAGGGATGTATACTGTCACCTACACCCAACATTTTCCTGGAAAGGATCATGGAGGATGCCTTGCATGACCACAAGGGCACTGTCAGCATCAGAGGAAGAACAATCACCAACCTTCGCTTCACAGATGATATTGATGAGGACTGAAATAACTACCCATTAAATAATAACAAATGCTTTAAAACCAATACTTTTTTTTCACAAGTTTACCACTTTATCAAGGAAACACTTCTGACTTGTAGCAAGCATTTTATGTAAAATAAATGAAAAATGATGAAGCTCTTACTAACAAATTCATATATGTCTGTGGATATGTTATGTCAATGAGTTCCTTACATTTTATGTGCACTGAACAGTGTTGCGATTCACTGTATCCTACAATTGGTTAACATCAACTAAGACCATAAATTTACTCAAAGATGGTAGTATATAATAATGCCTGTTACAGTGCGAAAATATGATTTTATTTAGCATAAATTAATGATGTTAGTGCAGATCCTGATAAAGGTAATTTTACCAGTGAAATGAAAATTGAATGCAGAATGAATGCAATTGAAATGCAGAATTAATGTAAATGTAATGATGTATGCAATTTTGATGGAAATAAAGAAATGCAAAACAATCAATGCTGAATGATGAACAATATTTGAAAACCAAATTAAAAACCAGTGCATTTCTTGAAAGGATTTAAAAATTTATTACATTTTGGGCATATGCTAAATCTCCAAGGTTGAATGCCCGTTTGCCTTATAATGCGGGATCCGATCCAATTCTTTGCACAGACAATTTTTCACTACTTACAAGCTGTGATATTGTTCCACCAGCTGCCACTGATGTGATGACATCATCACCAGTAATTGCAATCTGTACAATTCTTATTGAAACAAAAAAACAAATAACAAATACTCTAGGAGACTCATATAGACAGGATGCTTCTGAAGGGACCAAAAGTCATTCACTTACTGCAGGAAGGGTAGGAGGTGAACACCCTCAATGCTGGCATCTGTGCAGACTGAAATTTCTGATGTTAATACAGCAGCAGTTTCCCCACCATCAGCCAAGTGAGGTTCCCCTATTTGCAGAAACATGACCCCATGCTGTTCAAAACACTGACCATCTAGTCCATGGGGAAAAGTGTTGGCCTACACTAGGATTGAAAGACCATCTTATGGATCTGATAAACAAAACAAGATCAGCTGTTGCCTTGAAAAGACCCAAGAAATGAAGACTGTACAGTCTTGAGGAAGACAAACTTGATTTAAAAGACATCTGAACTCAACGCCCAACTAAATGAAAAGTTTGGATGGTATGAGGCAGGATTTGTCCTTGTTGACAAGGAATCCTAGGTGATAAGAGCAAAAGCTAGTGCACCTGGTGCTTGCAGAATGTTGTCCAGGTGTCATGGAAGTTGGACTGAAGTGTGACACAAATGAAGTCCCAAGGACTGAAAATCAGATCAAAAGCAAATACCTTGAACTGGTATCTGGTCTCCCTGTATATTAACATCCAACATTTCATGGAAAATCTGTGAATGAGAATATGTGGGTACACATCCTTAAAGGCTATGCTGACTGACATATACAACCTGAATAGGGCTGAAAATGGAAGCAAAAAAAAATGTTGATAGTGGGGAGGATCTCTTAATATGATCTTGCTGCCCTCCTATTCAGTCTGTACAACCCATTTACTATCAGGGCAGTCTCTCCCGTTCCATGGTGAAGTGAGGAAGCTTTACCCCACAAGCATATTAGAATAAGGCAGTATCATGCATGCAGTGTTTTATCTACAAATGGCTTCATTTAAGTCATTTGACTCATCAAGGCAAAAACGGTGAGTCAAAATCCAAACCAATGAGTCCTATTCAAGCTGATGATCAGTCTTCAGTAGTTTTTAAAAAATAATTATATTATTCAAATACACAACAAAAATATTAGTTATATAATGTGACTAAAGCCAATAAGGCAATTCCCTTGCCAGAAGCATCTGAGCATTCTTTATTTGTTAAAAATCTTGTTGATGGTTTCATGTCATCAGAAATAATCTGAACATATATGACATGGCATTTATTGTTGAATATGTCAATGCTTTCATCTGCCATTGCTGTCACAAATGACGAATTTTGCAGGTCACATATAAGATCATCCTCAACAACGTTTGACAGGCTCTCCAGTACCTCTGAACAGGTAGTAGCCAAGTCATACTGAACAGCGGAATTCTTCAAAATGCCAATGGAATCAATTTCTTCAGCTGTTAAGTCGTGTATTAAATTAGGAAGAGATTTGTATTTTAAAAAAGGGATGTCTTCTACATTCAGCCAATGTACACACTTAAGCAGCACTTTCACTGCTATGTCTTGTTTGTAAAACTGCATTAAAATCTGCCTGGTACTGTGGACCTTCAATCAGCAGTTCGCATGCTGGTAACCCATGCCTTATCAGTGTACTGTTCTGAAAGTTATTGTTTTTTGCACATTTGGTCATGGAGGTTTTCTTTAGCCTCTGTACATATATGGCAAAACATAAAGGTGTCTTCACCATCACATTCTTCACTCGACTTAACTATTTGAAAACACAGCCAGCTGTATGTTTTCAGCTATTGCTGCACAAAATTACGTTTTATCTTATGAGTAACCAGTTCCTCATCTTTAGATGATGAAGGCTTCACTGGTTCGATAACAATACTATTATCGACGGTCGGTTGTAAAAACGCGATCCAAATGATAATTTTGTTTGTTTCAGATCTATTTTAATTTGTCTGCCTTGGATGCCATTTTCAGTCAAACGCTGACAGTATCTTGGAACAATGCAAGGCATACAAACTGAACAAATGGAAATTGTTGCTTCGTTGTATGACAAGGATGCGCATAAAATAGTTTTTCGTGAGAATCACTTTAAAATCACATGTTTATTTTGCGCCTCTTTCTTGTGTGTGGTGATTATATGGTTCTAACATCCTGTTGCTACAAATGATGTGACAGTTACAGGTCACATAAGGTCAGCTCCAGGCTCCACACTCACTTGTAACCCTATGTATTATGATAACATCAGCGTAAGAACTGATGTGCGCATGTTTTCCCTGTTTGGGAGAGTTGTAATCTAGCCAATAAAGTAGTTAGTGCAACCTCTATTTTGTGTTAATCAGCAATACATAACATTGGTGTGTGTCAATTTAGGCCAAACCTTTGTTTTGTGTTAATCAGCAAAATATAACATTGGGGTGCGTCAATTTACTTACTGTCGACAACTTTTGTGCGTAAAATCCGAAAAGTCTGCGTATTTAACGCATGACGCATGGGTAGATAAAACACTGTGCATGATGTGCTTTTCTGTGAGAAGTCCATAAGAGAGAACATGCGAGTCAAAACCAGTCTCTATCTCACTTGTTTTGTCATCTTTGGCTTTGAAAACCTAGGTTCTTGATAAAACAAAAGCCCTTTCTGATAGGACTCTATAATGTTCTCATCATGGAAGTGAAAGCAGGGCTCTGGAACCTGCCCATTTCCCAACCTCCTTTCCTCTCTCTGGATCCTGCCCATTTCCCGACCTCCTTTCCTCTCTCTGGATCCTGCCCATTTCCCAACCTCCTTTCCTCTCTCTGTTTAGCTGTGGAATAGGAGTTTGAAAGATACAGTAGTGGTTGTGATCTGAGAATGACCTTATGATGATCTTGTTGCAGTGTGGACATGGACAGAAAGACACAAGTGGAGATTAATGGAAATAACTTTTGGGAATGTAACATGAGCATTGATCTGCCCATTCAGTACACATGCAATGCACAAGATTGACTCCCAGGTATGTCTGACACCAAAGTTTCTAATAATGGTGTCCAGATTATGATCAGATTCCAGAAATATTGCCATCAAGACAAGCATAGCATGGAGACAAGAGCTACGAAGTTGCAAACCAACTGCTGCATGTAGATAAAAGATTTCTGGTCCATGCATGTGGAGCAAAGTTGTAACATTGCCAGGCTCAAATATTTCTGTTGACAGCTGGGACTTAAGTGTGCAAGACCAGCATGTATTTCTTGGTTGAAGTTTGACTGTACGAGTCATCATTGTGAGAAGAAATGCTTTCCGATTCTTGGGTCAAAGCAGTGTAAGATGTCAGACTGGTTACTGTTTGAAATTAGGCTGGTATTTCTTGTTAAGGCATGGATAGATGCAGGAATTCTATATCAGGCAACCGATGAAGCAAGAAAAGGCCAAAACTGGTTGGCTTATTCAAAGGCTGAACATAAAAGCCAGTCCTCCCTTGGTACTGATGGATAAAGGAATAAAACTGGTGATTGTGAATAACAACTGTCTTATGATGTCCAAGACTTTTCCAGGTGGTCACCATACCATACTGGTACTGATCTGTAAGTCTGTGCTGTGATGGTATGCTCTGGTTGTGGCACTGTGGATGATGTGTGGGAAACCTGCAGTGACAAATATAATCATTGCAGGATCTTTTCCTGAATGGGTTATCAGATAACAACAGGGGACTAATTCTTGAAGATACTGACAAAAAAAGAATGTCAGCATCCACATCATTGTGTGTATGTGTCTCTTGGCTTTCTTTCCTGGGATAAAAACTGCTTGGAAAAATTCAACCTGTGCCCTATACAATTTTGACAGATGGAGTGATTATCATCAGCTTGCTTAGACCACTTGTACACCCTACGTTTAATCAAACCCATTGTTGTTGCTATGTGTAGATATGTATTGGGGGAAGGGATAAAACTAATTTCAATTATGCAATACTTACCCATTGCCATTGCATAGCTTACTCTTTTCTCATGCTGAACAACCTCATCTGTCCCACAGAGTTGTTGTTGCTGTTATAGGGTTTAATGCCATTTTTCAGCACAAGATAGGCTATACATGGCAGCTGGTATAAATGGTGAAGGAAGAACCCTGGAAAACCCCCGAGAGAACCACCGACCCACAAGAAGCTACTGGCAAGCTTTCTAAAGTACCCACGCTGGCCAAGTCTGAGACTCGAACCCATGCAGACAGAGGTGAAATGGCAGTGATCCATAATGGTGAGCGATTTAGACCACTTGGCCATTCTGGGCCCCAATCCCACAGAGTGGAAAATTGCTAATAAGACATATTTTGGTTCACTTGTGCTTTGTACATCCATGTGCAAAACAGTTATCTTTTAACAAATGATGATTATGACAAAACATCAGAGCAGGGTCGGGCATCTGACAACAGCGATGGACAAATATTTAATAATTAAAATTAGTTTTACCCTTTCATTTCAACAGCCGCAATACATAACCCATCACTACTATGTAGCTTAATTTGTGCCTACTAGACAGTGTGTTAGAACTGATCAAACACAGAAAAATGGAATGTCATCACATTGTGGGAGTGATCCACATTAATGATTGTTGGTGTCTCTCTGAGTCACACACAATGCCAGAAAAAAATGCCTTCACTCAGTTGTGCTGAAGAGGTGAGGTAGAAGAAGGTAGTATGATGGCCATAATGCTGCCTTCATGATGTCCAATATGAGATGCTGGAAGCTGAAATATCAATGGAGCCTTTAAGGAAAAGGAAAAGACATTTCCTACACATCCTTTTCCTTGTGAAGGCCTTACAATAGAAATATAGGTATCCAAACAGGACATAAAATCCTATCTTATTAATGCCAAGCAGAGACTTGACACAGACTGGGGATCTCTATAGGTATAGGGGCTACTGAAGGTAACTGATGTTTTGCTAAATCTCTCAGGTGACAAAGGAGAGAAACAGATTCATAATTCCCATTAAACAGAGACATCCTCTGTCGACAGACATGGCATGAAGCCTGCTCCATCTTCTGGCAGATGCCAAGGTAAGTAATAATAGTTTTCAGCGGAAGGAAGCTTCACTCAAAGGTTCCAGTGGTTCATATGGGGTTTTGGTTAAAAACCACAAAACACAGGATAGGTTCCATCCAGGCATAAGAGAGTAGAGGATATGTCTCTGCAGCTTAAAATACTTAATGAGATCAGTAAGGCGTGAATCCAAAGTAACTGCTGTGCCCTGAGTGAATTTAAGTGTGTTGGAAATGGAAGCTCTATAGCCCCTGATAGCTGATACTGAACATCTTCTGTTCTCGAAAAGAAACAAAATTAAATCAGCAATGGAACTCACAGAGGGCCAGCTAAGAACAATGTAATTCTTACTGCACCAACCAGAGAAGATTCTCAACCTAGTATCAAAGACCTTGGATGCTGTTGCTGTTGTTGTGGGTTTAACACCATTTTTCAGCACACGATAGGCAATACGTGGCAGCCAGTATACTGGTGGAGGAAGCACCTGGAAAAACTCTGGAGAACCACCAACCCATGTGAAGTTACTAGCAAGCTTTCTCACATACCCACATTGGCCAAGCCCAAGACTAAAACCCATGCAGACTGAGGTGATGTGGCAGTGATCGGTAAAGTGAAGTGCTTTAGACCACTCAGCCACCTGGGGCCACTACAGTGGATGTAAAGTCTCTCATGTCCTGAATGATGCAACTGGCAATCTTGCCTAAAACTTGTTCTGTTAGACAGATCACTTGAAATGAGTCAAATGTTAAAGCGGAGAATGTGAGGGCTGTTTTGAAGGAGGAGGTACCTGTGTTGTGAGATAGGGACCTGGTTGATCTATCAACGTGCATTGAAGATTACTGAAGTACAATCGTTGGAGCCACAGTGAAGCTATGAGAATGGTATCAGCAGTGGAAGTTCTAATGTGAGTAGAACTTAAAGCAGCAGTGGGAATGATGGGAAAGTGTACATGAACAGACAATTCCAATCACAGTTGAGTGCATTCAGTGCTAATGCTCTTTGGTTTGGGACTAGCGAAACATAAAAATGGTGTCTGTTGTTCAGCCTGGTCACAAACTGGTCCACCAGAGGCTTTCCTCATGGTGAGAAAAGAGACTATTATTGATAAGTGTCGAGTCCATTCCATGAAGACTAATCTGCCTGTCATGGACAGACTGTCCACTCATATATTCTTCTTTGCCAGGAAGTGGCAAACTCGGAGGGTAATGTTCTCCAAGACCGCTGAGTGGAGGAGGTTCCAGACCGCCACAAAGAGAGAAAGGGCATGTGTGTTCTCTTGGTATTGGACATACACTACAACAAACATGTTGTTGTCAGAGATTACGATACACTGACCTCTTCCTCTGTTAATGTACCTGTGCAGAAGCTCAAAATACAACCTTCATTTCTAGATTACTGATGTGAAGAGATAATTTGTCCATAGTCCAATGACCCTGGAGAGTTAAATCCTTGGGTTCTAAATGAGTGTCCCAAACAGAATCTAATGTACTGGGCAAACTGACAGGAGTGGGGATTGGCTGCATGCATGTGGACCCCAGACAGGAATCTGTCATGATTCATCCACTAACTCAAGTGGTGATGAATTAAGCTGGTCCAAATGAAATCAGAGCTGACCGAAAATCCTGGTGTGCTTTCCCCTTTGTGAGAAGAAGAAACTGTAGATGGCATATATGGATATGTAAAACAGTGGATCACGATCAGGTAATGTCTATGAAGATGAAACAAAACATTTTACGGCAAACGAGAAAATTTCATGGACCAAGCAACTGTGTATTGCACTTAGATGCCAAATTTAAACTGGTCACTGCAATGTCACACAGCTGGCCCATTCAAAATAATGAATTCAGTTTACCTGTTCTACTTTCCTTGTAATTTTAAAACAGTTCCTCCCAGGGATATCCTAGACAAAATAGTTGGAGGTATCAAACTCAGAACATGAAAATTACAATTTAAATACTTTATTACATTACATTACCATACCCATGTAATTATTTGATCACATTCAATTAATATATCCATGTATTAGATTATATTCAATTAACATGGTTCCAACGCTTTTCTAAAGATGAATTTCCAGGTCATTTCCAGGGTTTTTCCAGGATGAAATTAATTTTTTCAAGGTACACATATGACCATTACTAAATGGAATTAAAGAACATTTTAAATTATAAAAGATGCATTTTCTAAATCTATGGATGTTTCTCTTTCAAGACTCTCCAAAACATCTAAGTCAGAAATGATGATCATATACAAAACCACAAAATGTATCACATGAAACAAGTTTGATCATATTCCTATAAATTGGCATGTAAAGTCATTTCAATGTACAGAATAAAAATTCTAACTTTACTTTGCTGACCTGCATTATGTTGCTAAGTGGGAACAATATAATGAACACAAATTAGTTTTGTTTCCATTCAAACCATTAATTCTAAAGAATTCTATAGCAATATATATATATATATATATATATATATATATATATATATGTGTGTGTATCTGATAGAAAGTAATCATTTCCTATTACAGTGTATTAAAAAAAACAATAAACGCAAATAATTAGAATCTTGTCTTGTAAGAAAAAGAGTTTAACCTTGAATTTATCTGTGCCAATAAAATCCCAAACAAGATTTTTCAAACAACCTAATCTCTTTAAGATGATCTGGTTAAAAATCCATCATTTAAAAAACATTTTCAAAAGGGCTGATTTAAATTTTGACAAAAGACCTTCAAAATTATATACTGTTGTATAAACAAGGATTGAATTTTCTGTAAGATCAACTTGTCTTCTTGTAATTGGTTAAACCAGTCCCCAAACCCGTATTGATACAGGGGCTTGTATCTTTTGTTAATATATAATACAAAGGATGACAATTTCTCATTTCAGCTCTGAGATTCAACACCTTCGATTACAAATTTGGCTTAAAATGAATAGCAGTCCATTTTCTAATCCTAGTTTCCTTTGAATATTCACACCCCATAGGAAAATGGTTTATTTTCTCAGAAATGGCAAGTATTATAATTGTTATGTCTTTAATCCACTGACAGACTAGATGAAACTACGGCATAGATGAAACCTGACCCGCTACTTGCCATTTGCATTACTAGTCACATAACTTCACAAATCTCAAACGCTGACATCAGAAGTCCAGTAGTCATGTGATATCAACAACAAACTTCTTTTTAGTGTTGTTGTACAGAAATTCAATTATATTAAATGAAAGTCAGATACTTTTTGTAAAAACCAGCAATATGGCCAGTCTGATTTATCAAGCAGAGAGCACGTCAACGTAGTAGTCACGTGATACAAAAAAACTCCATAAGTTGTTCTCGGAATATATAAATATGGAAAATTTTGTGTTCTTTCGTTTTTGTATTTTTATTACAACCGGTATACGACTTTCATTTAATATTTTTTAAATTTTTTTCTCTACAACATTGGAAAATGTGAGTTGTTAGATTTGTGTACTCATGCGACTAGCAATGCTAATCGCGAGTATCAGGTCACATTTCATCAACGCCATAGTTTTATCTTGCCTTTCAGCAGATTAAAGACATAACGATTTTAATACTCACAATTTCTGAGAAAATGAATAATTTTCATATCAATTTCATGCATGTATCACTCGATCTAACAATGTTTAAAGTTTGCTAGGCCATCTGGTAAGCGGCTACACTTTGACACGACCATGTTGGCCTCTTGTGATGCTAGACTGGTTTTCATATGTTCCATGTAAGGAAAGATATGGATATAGAGCTGACTTTGAAAATAAAAGTCTACTAGACGAATCTAATCCACTGAGCGTTTGGATTGACTCAGCATATATGTTTATTGCAAGCACCCAAATGATCCATACTGCACCCTCTGAATATTCTGGTTAGAACTTGATAAATTTAACTCATAATCAGTTTGGCTATGACTCAATTATGTGATTGTTTCAGGCGTCATGTGGTGGCGGAAAATTCCCGGGTTTTCCCCTGACTTTCATCAATATTTGTGAAATTCAAGGACTTTTCACGGTAGGGAAAAAAATTATCATTTCTCCCGACTTTTTCCCGATAGCATGGGAACCCTGAATTAATATATCCATGTAATTATTTGATAACTCACCTAACAAGATATGGATCAAAGCTGAACCCAGCACCACAAACCATCCCCAGCCACCATCTGGAGGTGAATTTTTGTTTGGATCCTCCTCTGTTGTATCAGCTGTTGTAGCAACTTCCCCTCCATTATGGTCAGAAGTTGTGGATTTCACAGAGTGTTCCACTTCGTCCTTTCTGTCTAGCAGTTCTTTGTCTTCAATGAGAACTCCATCTTCACTTCCCTCTGTTGGAATTGTAACAATCTCTTTGTCTGAAAAATTTGCCTCACTGGTTTCCTTGGCATTCCTTTCATCTGGTCTGTCCATTACCATCACAGTAATCACAACATCACTGCATTCACAATTGTTTCCTTCCATTGTTTAGAACAGCTCAAAAATACTTGAAATGTTATATTTCCTCACTTATTATTTAATAACTTAAATGCAAATTTTTCTTTAAATAAATTCAAGACTGATGTTTATTTGTTAACATATTACAAACTACTGGAATGTGCCTGCAAAAAGGAAACATAAGAATTATTAAATCCTCACCACAATACTTTCCATGTGATTTAGAGTATGCTGTCTTACAGTCAGACTGCCGTATAATTAAGTACATGAAGAATATTCTCTCATTATAAAACTGTCCATGTGTGCCATGGAGTATAATGCTGTACTGTGAGACTGCCTTATGATGAAGTTCATGATAAAGTATTCCCTCATTATAAAACTGTCCATGTAGGCAATGGAGTATAATGCTGTACAGTGAGACTGCCTTATGATGAAGTTCATGATAAAGTATTCCCTCATTATAAAACTGTCCATGTAGGCAATGGAGTATAATGCTGTACAGTGAGACTGCCTTATGATGAAGTTCATGATAAAGTATTCCCTCATTATAAAACTGTCAATGTGTGCCATGGAGTATAATGCTGTATGGTGAGACTGCCTTATAATGAAGTACATGATAAGTAGTCTGTTATCATGTTGTCCATGGAAGCCATGGAGTACACTGCCTTATAGTGAGAATGCCTTATAATGAAGTATATGATACAGTATTCCCATATTATAACACTGTCTATGTCAGCCATAGAATATACTGCATGATACTGAGAATGCCTTATAACATAATTTCACTACCACCTTATCTAACTGGATCAACAACTATATTGATCTTATAACAGGAACTGTGTTATGGTGAAGTGCCTTATTGAGGGAGTACTGAAATGCAGTCATACTGGGTGAAAAAGGACGCTTTTGACACTGGGGATAATGGGGAAATATGTAAAGTAACGACAAGCAGTTTATGGGTGTTTCAGAGTATTTACGGCTGAGAAATTATAGTCAAGACTGACAACATTTTGAACTGAATCTTTGATAATGAGTTCTCAGATGCAGCTGGGTGCAAAGTGACACTGAACGAGAGAGAGAGAGAGAGAGAGAGAGAGAGAGAGAGCAAGCACTATGCTGCTGAAATTTTGCATTGCAAGTTTTAAAAATCCTGACAAAGTAAGAAAGTTTACATAATTCATGTCAAGATTCAGGAAGAGGTTAGAAATGCCCCTATGTTGGAGAAAACTTTACCTTTACCCCATGTTTAATTAGACACTTAAATTAGTACCTACCTGGTTACTGCAATGAAACTGGATAATTTGTACCATGAACCAGATGCTCTTAATAGTTACAACACAGCTATAAACAGATAATGAGGGACAGTAACTACTGACCTCACAAAAAGGAGACATTCCACAATGTAAATCATCTAAAAAGCCAAACTTATCCAAAATCCATTTCAGCTTTAGAGTTTCAAAAATAAGGTGTATGGAATTTTTTTAATATTTTTGTTTTAAGAAGCAAGTTTAAGTGGAGGAACTTTTAATTTGTCTGTTAATATTACTGAGGAATCAAATCTGTTAGTCAATCTGAGGATAAAACTGACAAACACTTGCAACATAAAGGTATACATATCACAGTGATCAGGAGCTGTTTTGATTGATGTCAATTTAGAATTATTACAATGTTGTGGAGACTGTTCCATCACTGGATAATATGCAGGGAAGTGTATGTTTGTCTCCATTTTAAATTCCTGTGACTGTTCAAGTAGAAAATAAAAACAGAAGAAAACACAACAATATTGTTTAAAATAATCTTGCTAAAAAAAATCCAATCTCCATCTTACAAAGATACCAAATCTTCCTTTTCTAAAAAAATATATGCTTTAATTAACATTTTTAAGTTCAATGCATCAATAATTTCTTGTGTTAAATGAAAACACAAAAATAGTGAATTTGAATGTACTGTCAATTAATGAGCTTTTTTTGCTATAGAACTGAATATATCGAATTACTGTTAGTCTGTGAAATTTGCCCTGAAATTTGCTTGGAAGTAGAATGTGTATTCAGCAAGTAGGTGTAATAAAAAGGGTCACTTTCTGGTCCAAAGTCTATGTTCCGTTTGAGAAGGAAAAATTAAATTTGCCTGTGACTGCAGTTTTAATCCATTCACATGTCCCATACGATATTTAAAAAAATTCAAACCTAGAGACTAAAGCACCATATCTGCAATGCAGACAGACCGATGACAGAACAGCACTGTATGTATCTAAGCCTAGCTCCAGCACATGGGGATTTTTCAGAGGGTTATACAATATCTTTCACAAAAAGCAAAAAACCCAAAAATTCCTTTTTATATGTATACATTAAAAAAACAATATAAGAATATTCCTACACTATATCACGTTCATTACACCCATTCAAAGCAAAATACATATGTAGTTTGGTCTATGTACCTACTTTAGTGTATGCCATAACTGAATAGTATGCATTATCTACCAGTAACTTAAGGACTAAATGATATATTTTTCTGGTAAGTTAGTAATAACTACTTAAAATGAAAGAAAAGATTATACAAACCAACTTTTGAGCCATAACATTGCCAGTTTCATCAGATGTCCTCTACCCAAAGCACAGCTGTCCATCATCAGCTTAAAGAAAGGACATGTAAAGATGTCTAACAAAATTTCCTAATATGAATTACTTTCTTCATCAATGACTAATATACAGCATGCAAGTATATTCTCAACTATATTACATCAGCAATGGGCTCTAACTGATGTGATGTATACCCCTGATATAAAAACTCCTTGTACACACTGATCAAATTAAAGACTTTTTCAGTACAGGACAATGCTAAAGAATGCTGGAATGAGTCCCTACCATGTTGTAACCACAGAACAATGTGGTCTGATGAAACAGAGAAAACTGAATCAACTGTGTCAATCTCAATATCCTACTGATGAAATCAATGTCCTACTTGTTGAAGCCCTAGATGACCCAAGCCACTATATCTATTGGTTACAATTCAGGACAAGTGGAGAAGTACTTGTTAGCCTTGCATTTGAAGTAATTGCAATACTCCACACACAGTTATTTCTTGTAAGATTTCAGCACTTTAGGTCCCTTATTATTTTTATGGATTCACTATTTTTCATACAGTATCGATTCTGGTGGATCTTTTGGTTCCTTCAAACAAGGAGTTTATAGACCCAACAAAGTACAATAACCCTTTTGTGGAAACACCGGGGCCCCTTCACCAATTTATTAAATCAAGAAAAATGTAATTTTTTTTTTCACCGAATACAAAAAATAATACCTATGAAATAAATTGACAGTGTCATAAGCTCACAAGGCCCCTACTCAGTTGATATATATATATATATATATATATATATATATATATATAATATATGTATATATATATATATAACATGCAGTCTCATAAGGGCATAAAACCCCATAGGTCACTATAAAGCAAATGCAGCATCATAGGACTTGAAGGCCCTTACTAGGTTATCTATATAACATGCAGTATCATAGGACCTCAAGGCCCCCACTAGGTTATCTATATAACATGCAGAATCATAGGACCTCAAGGCCCCTACTAGGTTATCTATATAACATGCAGAATCATAGGACCTCAAGGCCCCTACTAGGTTATCTATATAACATGCAGTATCATAGGACCTCAAGGCCCCCACTAGGTTATCTATATAACATGCAGAATCATAGGACCTCAAGGCCCCTACTAGGTTATCTATATAACATGCAGAATCATAGGACCTCAAGGCCCCTACTAGGTTAAAACCCAAACCCATGTGAACAGTCACCTATAAAATGCAGTGCCTTATACGTATCACTCTGCCCCCCCCCCCCCGGCCCTACAATGACATCCCCATACATATATTCTAATGATGACCATTATATGTGCAAAGTTACACAACAATCACCCACTGTAAATCAAAAAGGGCAATAACTCTTGCAACAATGATAGGACCAGAAAGAATTGTCAATAGGTACATAATTATAACCATAATGTGGTTTCACGAGAATACGACACCAGCAAATGAATAAAACAATTGTTAGAGATACGATATGTGATTTGATATCTGCATCTTCAAGTGATGGTCATAACATTTACAAAATTTCATTGCAGTCGACCAAACGCTGCTACCCTACCGTATATACTTGCTTATAACAAAACACCTACCCACCCACCCATTGTTTTTGGGCAAAAAAAAAGAAATCCAATAAAATCTACAAACGTTTGACAATTTAAATCAATTGATATTACAAGTCCATGAATTCAATGATACGTAACATACATGTATAAAAAATAGTTCCAATGATCCAATTCAAACTATCCCGTAATATGTTAATGCCACACGACTTACAAACATGCCTAAGCAACGAAAGTCATGTCCGCATTTATTCTGATGCACAGTATCTTATAAATGTCATTACCTGACGTCATCTGTTACAAATTCAAAAACTTCATCCTCACTGGCTGATAAAGTTCCAAAATCAGCCATCGTCGTCTAGTCATCATAAATATCATCTGATTTCATTTCCTCAGCTTGACTCTCATATGCTTGTGCTTATGTAGACACTGAATCCATGCTCGGTAACACTTTGATCATACGGTCGGCGAAATTTTATTATAGGCCTAGGCTGCAACTGAACACGTGAATTATTGCGAAGAGGTCACAGGGAGTTCGAACAACCACTCCCTGTTCAGTAATGGCCTTAGCGAACGCAGGGTCCGATTTGGATTATTTTGGTGGGTCCCCTGGATTTACGCGCGGGCCTCCTGTGAGCATGTCATTTGGAAATAAACTTTTAAACAAGTTTTATATGATATTGAACTTAAAAGTTTCTTCCATCGCTTTAAAATTACTTTCTCTCTATAGACATATTTTTAATAATTTAAAAAAAAAAAAATACTAACGCGCAGGGCCCCTGTGAGCGTGGTCCAATCTGCCTAAGGCCGGCCCTGCCTCTGTTACTTTGCGCCGCACGTGGGAAAAAAGAGGGTGCTTTCTTTACAAGGTATCATGGTATAAGGTCAAACATTCAACGGAAAATGTAGACCTCTACAGTATGAAAGGCCGTCGGCGCCAAAATTTACAACAAAATAAGTAACTTTCAAAATAATTGATAGTTACCATCACTTGATACTTTCTTTGTCCAACAGAGTAAAAGAGCAGCATAAATTTAAGCCGAAAAAATATATATATATATATACAGATGGAAGACTTGGTATAAAATCTTCACCGACTATTTCTAGACACAAATTATATGGGCGGCCGTTTTCACATATATTCAATTCAATACAGACCTCTCTATTTATTTAGCGAGGTCTCTAAATTCGATTACAGACGTCTCTAATTCCGTTACAGAGCTCTCAAATTCTATTATAGACAAACATCTCCAATTCAATTACAGAGATCTTCAAATGAGACAAAATATTCAGGTTAGACGGGTCCATAACTGATATACAGAGCTCTCTAATAAAATCGTAGAGAGAAGTCGCTAGATCTCTCTAAACTGAATTAGAGGGACCCCGAGTGGCCGAGTGGTCTAAAGCGTTCTCCGTTACGGATCACTGCCATCTCACCTCTGTCTGCGTGAGTTCGAGTCTAGGATTCAGCGAACGTTAAGCCCCAGAACAACAACAACAACAACAACTAAACTGAATTAGAGACCTCTCTAAATAAATAGAGAGGTCTGTATTGAATTGAATACATGTAAACATGGCCGCCGATACAATTTGGTTTACTCAGGTTTTATCCTTCATCTTGCCTTACAAGGATCTAATTTCGTCATCAGAGAACTCCTCAAAATGTATCTGGAAAAATCTTGGGAATGTATTTCAACATGTTATTGGTTATGAATATACAGTTTTAAAAACAAAAATAACATCTCTGAAGGAATTTCTTCCCAATCAAAGGTCTAAAAACAGAGCCAATCACCTACTCGAATGAGTCATATAGCGGTGTTCGATTTAATGAATGTCGGTGGTAAATTATCATTGAGATTTTAATTTGTTGCAACAAAAAAAAAAAAAATCATCCGTATGGCTACTATGCGGAGAAAACCCAGAATCAAGGGTAATCCATATAGCTCTCTCTCTCTCTCTCTCTCTCTCTCTCTCTCATTATTCTTATTTTCCAGTTGTTTTTTTCTAGGCGATTTTAAGGAGAAAATGACAAATTTCAGGAGTCATTCAAAAGTCTGATACTTTGATTAAAGACACAATACTACAGTTGAAGGCACGTGTGCAAAAATCTTTAAGTTACCGACTTAACCATGACTACCGGCGTAAAATATGACAATCATTACAAAATTGTTAAATGCAAAATTGCAGTGGAAAAATAACATATTTTCTCATACAAAAGATTTAGTTTAGCTATTTAATTTAAAATTCCAGGACATCTTATGACAAAAAGTTCATTTTCAAGGAGTTTTGCATGATATTTTCGTTGAGTAAAAATTGCAATTGCATTCCAGGACCTTTTTAAAAATTAGGAGGGCGCGAGAACCCGTTCTCTCTCACTCTCTCTCTCTAAAGAGGTTCAGAATTTAATGAAACCACACCAAAAACAATTTCTAGTCACACTACACATTCATTGGCTGCTTTATGCGGCTGTAATGAATTGAACTGAATTGACTAGAAATGAAAAATAAGCCTTTCACAGCCATTTGACCCTACCTACATAGGAAACTCCAAATAACTGTGTTCGATGATGTTGCCTTAGCCAATTCGAGGGGCGATCTTGATGCTGTCAGTGACAGTGGGGTCATCTCAGTGGACGGCGGTGGTCTCGGTTCACCTGTATTGCTTTTTATGGCGCGTGACAACAATTCCGTTTCATTTAACAGCCTTACAGCGTTAGTTATAGCATTTTCTCACATGATGCACAATGTTGAAATGTTTTGAGTACTTGGCTCAATAAATGTAATCTTCCCTTACAATGTGGGAACACCATACGTTCTTTTCATAAAGCTGATCATGTGACTATCGTGTTTCGTTCATGTATCAATATTGTTTGCGTTTTTGTGCAGGCCCGGCCCTAGGGCAAGGCGAACGAGGCAACCGCCTTGGGTCCCGCGCTTCTCCGCAATGCAATATTTTTGTTTGGGGCCAAGCGTATGAGGCGCCGTAGCGGACATAAGCTGGTCCAATCAAAAAGGTGCAGTTGAAATTCCAGTGTCGTATGTCGAGAAATCCAATATCACCTGTTGGATCAAACTGAATGTCCTTAAAGTTCCATTTTCTAGATCGAGATGTTAGATTTGATATGTTGAATTATACAGTGGTGGTTCAAAAAGTTCTATTTCCTATGTGGACGTTTTACAGTGTATATTTTCAATTACACAGCGGTGGTTGAAATTCCAATATCATATGTCGAGAATCCCTAATTCACACGTTGTATGCAACTGTTTGTGATGAAAGTTCCATTTCATATGGCTAATATTTAGATTTCACCAACTGAATTTCACAGAAGCGAGAAGCAGGCTCCTTGTTTAAAAATAACGCGGTCCGTTCACGAGAGCGACCTCTAGCGAAACAATTCATAGTAATTCTCGACCTGTGAATGGTAACTTTCAAACTGTAAATACATGAAATGTAATTGCGCCTCATAATTGAATACACGAATGACGTATTTTAATACTCGATATTATTTTGAATTGTTAAAGTGGACATTGTGTTCTGTTACTTTTAACACCAACACATCATTTCACCATATAAAAATACAAATTCTGACAAGCACAATAAAATGTCCAATCACCGCTGTGTAATTCAAAGATACAATCTAAAAACTCAACGTACGAAATGGAACTTTCTGCACAATCAATGTGACTCAACATGTTAAATTGAAACTCTCGACATATGACATTAAAATTTCAAAAAACCTCCGTTTAATTCAGAAGATACAATTATTACGTATATGTAATTGCTTGTGTGTTAGTTTTAAAATTCTTTTTTATTTTATTTTTGTTTCATTACATTTTACTGTAATGATTATTTTCACGGGATTCGATATTTTTTCCAGTAAATTCAGTTTATTTAGAACGTAAAAGCTATTACATTAGCACTATTTTTAGCTCACTCTGGTACATAGAGTTTGTAAACACTACGCGAAAACGATTGGCTATTGTCAAGATCATTTCGGCCTACGTGTTAGTGTGAATAAACAATGTTTTATTTTTAAATTTATTTCAGAGTGAGAATCTGGTTCTTAGATAGGGCTGTTCTTGCTACGTGACAAATTTCATTTTTCCTATTGGGTTGTTCAAGTTAGTAAATTACGTAGCCTATCACGTGGAGTACCATGTGATCTAAAATCGAGGCTTAAAACAGCCATTTTCTACTAAATCGGGTCAGAGTCGTTCTTAACACCTTGAGGAAACAAGGTGTTTTTATTGTTGTTGTCAGATTGTTTTTGAAGTTCATTTGTTTTGTATTTAATAATTTATTCTCTAGAAGACTAAACAAGTGTACTTTTTTTCATAAACGTTCTGGGAGAAAGAAATTCTGTGGAAATTTATTCTGGAATTCTATACGGAAACAAACTGTGATTCAATTGAGGAATTGTTGCCATTTGTACAAAGACCACATCTGACGTCATCGCCTTCCATATTGCAACGTCATCGAGATTCGAACCTGGATTCTATTAGAACTGTTTAGTGATATTCACACACCGTAAGTCCTATTTCGAATTTTTACATTGTTTTCTACGGAAATAAATTATTTTGTTAACATATATAAAGCTTGTTGGTTTCACTCTTTTCTCTTGTTATTTTTGTACAAGCCTACACGTAACACAATCTAAAAACTTGACATTGGACATCGAATTTTCAACCAGCGCTGTGTAATTCATCAGATGAAATCTAAATACTCAACATATGAAATGGAACTTTCAACATACACTCTTTGAACCAATACATAAATTAGGAATTCTCGACGTATGACATTGAAATTTCAACCACCGCCGTGTAATTCAAACGACACAATCTAAAACCTCGACATAGAAAATATAACTTTCAACCACTACTGTTTAATTCAACAGATACAATCTAAAATCTCGACCTAGAAAACGGAACTTTAAGGGCAAGCATTTCTAATACAACACGTGAAATTGGAATTCTAGACATATGACATTAAAATTTCAACGGCAGCGTTCTGATTGGACCAGCTTTAGTAGCAGGGAGGGCGAATCCTACAAAATTCTCAATTAAAGATTACGCTGAAAACTAAAGTTTCCTACGGAGAAAATAATACAAACGTCAATAACGTCAAAACTGAAATCTCTAACCGACCCGAAACTTTCCTATTTGGGTTAGCTTATTTTCATGACTTTATTTTTTGACATTTATATTTTTGTTTTTTTATGGCCTGTTTGTTTATATAACCGCTCACACACTCGATGTCGTCGCCCTCTCTGCTGCTGTGTTTCTCAGTCAAAAATTTTATCGAGACCTAAACGATATCGCGACCAAGGATCGTGTAAATTTATCGTGATAAATCAGTGTGGAGTAGCTTGCGCTTTTGAGAAGAATTTTCTGAATTCAATCATATCCCTATCCCCTGAACACCAAGTCTGATGAATGTTTCGCATAGCATGTGTATAGACTCCATTAAACACAACTAAAAGACTACAGTTGTCTCTGATCACTTTAGGTATTTGTGTATATCGCTGAGTAACATAAATTACATCTGTATTTTTGTGTCTGCCTCGGGAAAATATCCGAGCTGGATTTGATTGTTTGTCCAGCATCACATCATCATACACTACGAGATTATTAATACGTCCATCGAGATCATCCACAGATGGAGCTTCATCAATATCAGTGATAAAATCAACAATATCCTTATCATCTTCATCTTCATCCAACGACTTCGCTTCTTCATTAAAATCTTTAAGCACATCGTAGCATCGATCATTTACGGATGGTGCCACCAAATACAACTTATCCCAAATGAGCCATCTCATTATTAGATTAGGCAATAATTGCGTCTTACCAGACCCAGATGGACCTATTATAATTGCTCTGATAGAATTTGGTAGCGCTGCTTGATGTTTGATTGGCTCTTGTTTTCGTGTCGCTGAGAAGTCAATGACATCCATGTTGTACAAATATAATAAATAATATGAATTTATATTGTGTTCGATGCAGAGCATCCACCCCCACCAGTGGATTAACAACAACAACAACAAAAAATAAAAAGCTTGCGCTTAAAGGCAAGTGTGTAAAATGTGGTACAAATACAAATTTATTTCGTCTCGTACGAAGACATGTGGTGATATCGCTGCTTCACTGGGAAAATTACCAGGGACTCCATGGGCTAAATACCCAGGAGAAAAACATCTTCCTGGATATAATTATTGTGGTCCTGGAACCCGACTTGATATCCGACTCGATGAACGAGACCAACCAAGACCCGAAGAGTATCCAATAAATGCGATTGATCAAGCGTGCCACAGTCATGATGTTGCGTATAAAAATAAAGATTTACAACAACGACATATTGCAGATGTGAAGTTGATTCACTCGTTAAATTCCATAAAAAATAAATCTCTCAGAGATAAACTTGCTAGCTTCCTAGTAAAATCTGTGATGAACGGTAAACTACTGCTAGGAGCCGGTAATTAATCATACATAATTATTATAATGGAATCGATTTATTATAGCCCAAGAGGATATTGGAGAGATAAATCAGCGATTGGTAAACTTTCTGATGCAGCAGGTGTAGCACGTTCTGTTGCTGAGAACTGGTTAGCACGACAGACTATATGGCAAATTTATCTACTACCACCTAAAAAAATTCCGTACGCACATTTTGATGTCAGTACTCCCAATGAAGTTCATCCAGCAGATATTTTGTTTTAACCTCATGATACTATTAAAACACGTAGACGTCAATCACGCACATACAAATACGCGTTAACTGTCGTTGACGTTGCAAGTAGATATAAAGAAGCAGAACCATTATCAACAAAAACAGCAGCTGAAGTTGCATCTGCTTTTGAACGAATGTATCAACGCGGTGGTCTACGATAGCAACAGCTACTACAGGTTCATCCTGGCAAAGAATTTCTTGGTGCAGTATCATCTCTCATGAAAAAACATAATGTCAAAATGAGACGAGGTCATACCGCAATTCATCGCGCTCAGGCAATCAATGAACGATTTAATCGAACACTTGCTGAGCGGTTGTTTGGATATCAATATGCAAAGGAAATATCCACTGACCTTAAGTCCGTGGACAAAATATCTCGTGAATGGGTTGCAAGGCTACGAAGTGTGATAGCTGCGTTAAATAATGAAATTACTCGTGCACATTCTATGAAACCCATCAGCGCGATCACACAAAAAAATGTACCAATACAACGACGTGACTCTTCCTCAAAACAACCAGTATTAGGTAATGTGACTGTAAGATATTTATATGAACCCGGTGAACTTGAAGGTGGTAAAAAAAGAGCAACTGATCTTATTTGGAGTGTGACCACACATAAAATTTCCAGCGTGGTACGATCCACGGGTAGGCCTGCAATCTACAGACTAGATTCAACTGCTCCTCAGTGTGGATTTGTACGCGAACAGTTACAAGAAATTCCTGAAGATACACAATTACCACCGCCTTCACTTCTGTAAAAGCAGAACACTGGCACTCCTATGTCGATTACACTCAAGACAGGTCAATATCACATTTTCACGTGTGTGACCGAGATTACTATTAATTCTATCCACGGTGAATTGTTTTGGATTATTATTCGAATATTGCCACATCATCACCGTATCACAGCTCGCACAATGATTATTCTGTTGTTGTTTTAGTGTCATGATAAAATCAACATCGTGATCAAAATCGTTCCTTGTGTAACAGAAATAATTTCTCCTGTAAGTGTATCAAGAACTATCTTCCGACTTGCGACTGTCAAATCAGTAGGCTTCCATAAATTCCAAAAATCATTCATCGTACTTTCTGAAATTATTTTACGCATTGTCTTACACTGAATTCTATCTGGCTGCAATCTGATGAATCTTTTAAATTCTTTTAGCGCTTCATCAATAGTTCTATGATCATCAGTTATCTCCTCATAATAATCTACTAACTTTATCAGCTATTCGCGTGGAGATGATCCAACAAAAGGTGGTGGTTGACCATTATCACCACACATGATAATCGCAGTATTTCTCGTTAACAACCAATTTAGAATATTTTTAATACCTCCAACGATACCGTACAGATCTCATCTCAAATAATAATCTTAGGAATATATCTCTCACCCATTCGCTCATGAGTCCACGTATCTCCCTTCCATCGAAAGAAACTGATATGTACATGAATTAACTCCACGTTCGTTCATTTCTCGTACAAGTCTCTGTGTGGGTGTCAAAACAATCATATCGGCGGATTTATTTAATCGTGGAAATACTTCAATGACGAGTAACAGGATCAAACACAGATGGAGCCGATGATAATTCCAATAAACGATTATTTTTACAATAATTATCCTCAGAAATATAATCAGCAGATTCAGAATAATCAACAATCTGTTCTCGTTTTATTCTCCACGATCCCCAAGACGCGTCATTGGAAATTTTTAACTGTTTCAGTGATTCTGTGTATTTTTTATTGATATAAAATGAATCTTTAGCGACCCTAACCGCGGTATCAGAAAATCTGTTTATCATCGATAATAAATTTTTCGAAACATACGCAAGCATCGAAAATCTTAAATGAGTGAACTGCGGTGATTCATCTTCAGCGTGGCTCACGATTGTACCTAATTTAGTTCCATCAGATAAATAAACATTTTCTCGGATTATAAAAGTCCATCTCTCTGTTGTATCAGCAATTATAAAATCCAATTCCGCATCATCTATGATTAATCTACAACAATGTCTTTTGTGATCATATGATCCTCCTTGCGTAAATTTACCAATTATTTTTCTCCCAAAATCCTTTGCGAGTTTATTTTCATAATCATCAGTTATATGAGGATTTTCATCATCAGAGTATTTCTTCTGCTGTGGTAACCAAACTTGTTTCTGTTGACGATATGATATAATTGCTGCACTGAATATCGATGACACCAAAATTCCCGTATCAATCATATACCTAACTGAAACTAATGGAACGCAACATTTTTCTCAAAAATGTCTCCTAAACCAAACATAAACATCCGGATGGAGCTTCCGTGCTAACTCGAATGACTCAATGCATGCACATCCGGTCAGGTCAAAATCTGGTAAGGGTCCATTTATTGCAACTCTGGTCATCTCGTGTGTTGGATGTCCAAATCTTTTGAAATACTCAGAACATTCTCCGTATCCAAGAAAACTTCCAGGATAACATGCAACCATATCATTCGATATAACATCTTTATAATCGTATTTAGTATTCCATAATCCACCGTGTCCGTATTGGATACAGCTGCGTTGGATATCTTCAGGAAAATCCAATCGTGTTGGTTTCCATGAATTTTTCTTCTGAGCATGTGCAGCAACTGACGGAACGATAAAACAATTACTGAGTAATCGTTCGACAGTGATTTCATCACCGCCATCAGCGCCGATATCTTCGGTGTTCATGTATTTCAGCGCAAGATTTTTCATTTCGTCGTGGAGATATTCTGTACAATAAATAACCCCATTAGGCCGTACAAACTGATCATAGCGATTTTTATCGTTGTTCACAGATTCTGAACTCTGAAACAACCACAAGGATAGAGGGTCACTCTTACTGATATTTCTGATAAAATCAAACATATCACCGCTATAGAATTTAACAGTTCGATTTTGTGGAAATATTGTTATATCCAAAGTCCACGCATGTGCATTATGATCAATAACTTCTATCGAAGTTCCATTTCTTTTATATTTCGATTGGTATAAAATCTCTCCAGTTAATGTCCTCACTCTTATTGGAAATCTTAAGTTTTTTCAAGTTCAGCAACATGTTTAAGAGACGCTCCAGTATCTTTATCTGTTTGTGCCCACTCACTTATTGTTTTACGCCTTAGATCCGTTAAACCGTTTCCTCGTTTTACATTTGTGAAATGTTCTGTAACTCGCTCAGCAACACAATTCAGGCGAGAAATTTTCACTGGTAGAAGTTTATCGACGTTAGGTTAATCATTCAGTGGATATATCGCATAAACAACTGCCGTTACAGGATATGGTCGTTCATAATAAGGTCTATCAATTGTAGTCAGTATTCCTGGTTTACAACACCTCCACTATGACCCTGACGAGACACGCGAACAGGATCACGTTTGTCAAGGATACTCCATGTGTCGTCCTCTGTTGCTACGACAAATTTGTGAAAAATACATTTTCGTGCAGCATCGAGATAATTAATAATTGTCGCTGCTCGCTTATCATTCATTGTAGCGTCGACAACACCTTTGGTGTCGCGTACAATTCTGAATGTTGACCATACATGAGTTGCACCATCATTGCGAAATTCTCTCTTGGCTTCACTGATACGATTGATTAAAGTTTTATTTGTTAAATCAACCAAAGCTCGCCTTGGTAATTGAGGGGCTATTCTGTCGAGATCGAATCTGGCTTTAGAGGGCTTAATCGCAGATAATCTCATGAATTCCTCCATATTATAATTAAGCCAAATATATATATTTAAATTAAAGTTTGATTATATATATATATATATATATATATATATATATATATATATATATATATATATATATATATATATATATATAATGATTGAAGCAAAGAATAAGTGTAAGTGGCTCATGATCGGTTCTTCACTTCCTTGCAACAGGGCTTGTGTAAATGAATTCTGTGGATGTCACATGCAAAGCGTTCGGCGCAGAAGTCTAAGACCAAAACCGTGCTTGAAATGTGGTGTTGGGGTCAGAGGAGAAACGCAGTTGTGTGTGCAATGTGGTGGTAAAAAATACAGAGAGCTGAAACGATATTATGATTAAAAAAAATAATCGCCGATGGAGTCGAATCTCCCATAAAAAGCGCCGAAGACTATCTCGCCAGATTTTCACCTCAACAATAAAATAATAATTAGACAAATAATATTATTATATAAATGAAGCAAAATGAATTTGTGAAACATCCCACCATTAAGAATTATGAGGCATCTCGTGATGGTATCATCAGGCACTGTCGTCTGATAAACCGGTCGGTGTTGTTGATAATGCTGGTTATCTCAGATTTAGGGTTGGAAAACAAAGATATTTATCTCCAAAATTCATCTACGAATGTTTTTATGGAATAATGAAAGATGGACTTGTGATCGATCACAACAATGGCAGAGAACTTGATAATTCTTTATGTAACTTAAAAGCTATTACACAGTCAGAATTCTGTACTAGGGGGTACTAGGAAATATAGTAAATTTCCGAAAGTTGTTAAATCTGTAAACACGGAGACTGGGGAAGAAATAATATTTCAATCAATGAATGTAGCTGGAAAATATTTTGATATTTGCATTCCTTCGGTTCAACGTATCGCAGATAAAGTATACAAATCTGCTTAGTCAAGAAAATTTAACCAAAATATAACATTTTACTATCTCCCTATTTTATTAGATGATGAAGGGAGATAACTCTGGCAAGCAACGATTTCTCCGTTAGAGTAATTAAGCAGTTGCCCCGCTTACAAGTGCGTTACTGTTTCTCCACTGCGTGCAAAATCCAGGTAAGTCATTTTTAGCTCTTACCTGTAAGACAGGTAACATAGATGTATACAAGCCTGCATGTACTTTAACCTCGCGAATGACATTTTTTGCAGAAAATGTATGTGCGATTATCAAATGCAGATATTTTATACAGTATATTTTATGAAGTGTGTTTGGAAATTGAAATAAATCCACGCTACAGTATACAATAATTGTGATTTTATTCAGTATAACTGATCGCACATGTAGGTTGCCTGCTTATCCAGTATAGGTAACCTCAGTATAAATCACGTACCGCTTGCGTGTGTACAAATCCAGGTAAGTTATTTTTAGATCTTCCACGTGAACAGGTATACAGACCTACATGTACTTAACCTCCTGAATGACGTCAGGCAGAAATGTATATAATAAATATTTTTTATTTTTATTAAGATTCACAAAATATTTTATTTTAAATAAATATTTATTATATAATGAATTCAGAAAATATGCATGCAAGTATTTCTGAGATTAAAAAATTAAATGATGAGGATATAGAATTATCAGAACAATTGGACCCTGAAAAAATTATAGATGATTTTGAAGTGCTACAGGAATGGAAATATGATGGGAGATACACACTAGCAGCTGAGTATAGATTCATTAAGTTACTTCAACAAGCAATGAAACAATCTCTACTTTATGTCGATGATGATGATATTTAAAAATTTGTTTCACTCGCAAACGCGATTGAGAAAGTTAGATCAGGGTTATCACGCGAGTACGAAACAAAAAAGATTATGAGTTCACGTGTGCGACAGCTGAAGAAATTTATGTACGATTGTAAACTCAGTGACAAGGTCACTACTGACGAGGTCATTGAGCGTGAAAGCGCTGTCACCAGTGACTGTGGTAGCGAACAGTTATATACTGAAATCTACCTGTATATTTGTATTAATAATATTTATTGTTGTTGTTGGTCAGTAAAAAAATATTGTATTGTTTCAGCCTAATTTATCACCAAAAATATAATTTTGAGTACCATTTACCCCACTGATTTTCAGAGTTCATTCTGATTTTGATTTTTAGTCGGGTATCTCCCCCATCGATTTCCAGAGTTTAGACTGATTGTCAGTAAAAAAAAATAAACTTTCATTATAATATTTATTCCGATTCTGATTCAGATTATAATATTTATTCTGACACAGATTCAGATGATAATATTTATTTTTATTCCGATTCTGATTCTGATTCACATTATAATATTTATTCTGACACAGATTTAGACTATAATATTTATTTTTATTGCGATTCTGATTCAGATTCAGATCATAATACTTAGTTTTTATTCTGATAATGATATTTATTCAGATTCAGATTATATTTATTTTTTATTTTTATATTTTATTCTGATTCTGATTAAGATTATAGGGGGCTCCGAGTGGCCCAGTGGTCTAAAGCGCTCTCCGTTACGGATCACTGCCATCTCACCTCTGTCTGCGCGGGTTCCAGTCTAGGATTCGGCGAATGTGGATATGTGAGAAAGCTTGCCAGTAGCTTCTCGTGGGTCGGTGGTTCTTTCCGGGGATTTCCCGGTTTCTTCCTCCACCATTAATACTGGCCGTCATGTATAGCCTATTGTGTGCTGAAAAATGGCGTTAAGCCCCACAACAACATTAAAATTTTAATATTTATTTTGATAATAGTATTTATTCTGATTCAGGATTATAATATTTATTCCGATTCCGATTCTGATTATAATATTTATTCAGAATCAGATTTATTTTTATTTTCATTCAGAATCAGATTATATTTATTCAGATTTGGATATAATATTTATTTAGATTCAGATTTATCATTTTTTTTTTTTTTTTCATTAATTCAGAATTTTCTACTACCGCTCCGGTGGCCTAGTGGTTAGAGCGTCCGCCTCGGATGTGGGAGGTCGTGGGTTCGATCCCCGGTCGAGTCATACCAAAGACTTACAAAAATGGTACTAACAGCTGCCTGGCTTGGCGCTCAGCATTAAGAGGTTAGTGTTAGGACTGGTCGGTCTGGTGTCAGGATAATGTGACTGGGTGGGACATCATGCTACATGTCTGCGGTATAATGCCCCAGTGCTAGACATCACTATAAACTGCCACACTGCAGACATCGTAGCGATATGACTGAAAAATTTTTAAAGCCATGTTAAAAATTCAAATCACATCAGCAGCAGGAAGGGTGAACCCTACAACTTTTTGCCTGAACCGTTAAGTAAAAATAAATAACAAAAAATAAGGGTCAAAACGATAAACCGAGCCTTCTAACTATATTATTACCTTTTAGTTTGAAAAACGAATAATAAATCTTTTGGGTTAGCTCATTTTTGTTACTTCATTTTTGACTTTTGCTTTAATGCGTTTAGTTTACTCGGTAAATCTCGTACAAAGTTGTAGAGTTCACCCTCCCTGCTGCTCATAGAAAGGGGAAATAATTCTCTAGCAGAGGAGGAGCAGAGTTAATCACAGATTAACCAAAGATTTTATCCAGACCTATACGATATCTGGATCTTGGGTCATGAAGATTTATTGTTATAAATCCGAACGGAGCAGATTGTGCTTTTGAAAAGAAGCTTTTAAACTTAATCATGTCCATGTCCCTTGAACACCAAGTATAATAAATATTCTGTAGAGTATAATTATCTACTCCATTAAACACAACCAAAATATTGCAGTTATCTCTGATCACTTTAGGTATTTGTGTATATCGTTGTGTAACATAAATCACGTCAGTATTTTTGTGACGACCTCGAGAAAATATTCTAGCTAGATTTGTTTGTCTGTCCAACATAACGTCATCGTACACCACTAAATTATTAATAAATCCATCTAGGTCATCTACAGATGGAGCCTCATCAATATCGGTAATAAAGTCAACAACATCGTTTCCGTCTTCATTCAGCAATTTTGCATTTTCATTACAATCTTTAAGTACTTTGTAACAGTGTTGATCATCTACGGATGGTGCTACTAAATACAATTTACTCCATTTTAACCATCGCATTATTAAATTTAATAATAGTTGTGTTTTACCCGATCCAGACGGACCTATTATAATCATTCTTATCGAATTTGGTAATGCTGAATGATGCTTCACTGGCTCCTGTTTTCGTGTCGCCGAAAAATCAATTATATCCATATTATTAATAACATGAGTCTATATTGTGTTCGATGTAGATTATCTACACCCACCACTGGACTGACAACAATAATAACAAAAAATAAACGACGCGCATTAACAGGTAAATGTGTAAAATGCGGCACGAAAAAATATAAATTTATCTCCATGTCT